>NETT01000010.1:17474-86294 GCA_003449175.1 Ceratocystis smalleyi | reverse complement strand
CTTGAAGCTCACCCTGGCCCTATGTAGATACCTAGCTGGTTTGGTTGCTTTTTTTGTCGGCTACCAACCATCCAGAAGCCCAGGTTCATAGCTTTTTTAGCTTCCAAAACCTCCTTTTAGTTCTATCCCCGCCCAGTAGTCTTTCATCCTCTGCCCCCCCCTCTCCCTTACCCCAGAACCTTGCTATCCAGCCAACTTCAACTATATTTCCATCTTCACTACCCCTCCAACCCTCCACCGCCATTATCATTATCACAGCTAACAATCCATGTCCCTTTCCACCAGCTAAAAAAAGAGCAGGTCAATAAGCAGTAGCCCCTGCAGTGGATCGCGTGCTTTGAAGGATCCAGGATCTCAGCTCAGACCAACCGAGACGCCTTTTGCTCTCGTTTTGCTTTGCCAACCTTGCTTGGATCACTTGCTTTCAGGGTTTACTGTCAGTGCATTTGCTCACCTTGACTATGTAGACCTGGCCTGGCCTGCGGTTACCTGTCATCAAACTCTTCTGGTTCTCTTCTTTTTTTCTCTTGTTCAAAAGTCTCATGTTTATTCCTTTTCCCTTTTCTCCTTGCGCTTCTGTCTGCCATCTTTTCTTTTCTTTTTTCCTTCTTTTTTTGCCCCTAATCTGCGTTTCCCTCCATCTGACGAACAAGAAGTGTAACACCACCCAGCTACTCATCTCTACTAGTCAACTTTCTATCGAGTATAGCCGTAGTACTAGTATCATTTCTGTATCCGGCACATATACACTATTACAAGAGATCTTTCAGAGCTTATCCCTGGAGCTACTGCACTAAGAGCGAGCGCCCCTCTCCTCTTCTCTATTTCTTGCTCTCTTTATTCTAATCTTTCTGGCGTATTTTTTATTGGCCCTTTGAGCTTGTCCTTCTCCTTTACTTTCCCTCCCTCCTCCTCGCCCCCCTCTCGATTCTCATACCCGAGCTGCCATTTTCCACATCTTGCCTGTCTTGATTTCTTCCGATGCCATCTCTTGGTTTTCTGAAGAAGAAGCGGACACGGGACGGCCAATCCGATTCTAATAGCGGCAGTCAACCCGCCAGTCCGGTTTCTCCTAACGGGACTACTAAGCGTTTTGGCAGCCAGTCCATTGCGAACATCTTGTCGTCACATTTGCCTTCGTCGTATCATTCGTCGCACTCACATTCTCACACACACCTGCCCTCGACTTCGGCCTCCAATTCATCCACTGGACCTGTGGCCTCTGGCTCTTCTGTCACTTCGCCCTTAGTGTCTCCTACCCTGCCGCCTGCTGCAGCTTCTCCTGTAACTACACCTGCAACTGTAGCCGCAACCGCGCACACGAACACCAACACCAACAACGCCAGTACCAACTTCAGCACTACTGATCCGATTCCCCAGTCTAAGTCTGACCTGCAGCTTGCTCTGGCCCAACCTCAGCTGGCTGCTGAGCAAGAGAACAATACCGGCTCGGTTGACGTCAACATGAACTCTGGGACTGGTGCTGGCTCGAATGGAACAACTCCTACCCAGGCATTCCCAGCTTCGCACCCGAATACTAACGGTGGTACTGTACCCCAACAAAACGTACAGGTTCCAATGGCCCGGTCTGGGCAAGGTGGAGAGTCTAATGGGCTGCCGAGCATTAGCATTAGCAATTTAATAAATCCTACAAACGACAACTGCGGCTTGCAACAGCAACAGCAACAGCACCAGCACCAGCAACAACAAGCACATCACGAGCAGTATTCCCAACAGTCGCAGCCCCAAGCTACCTCCTACGGCGATCACTCTCAGCAGCAGCAGCAGCAGCAAAACACACAACAGACTGGATTCGTCGAGCCTGCCGAGGACACCCTGATTATCCAATCCAACGTTCAGCCACAGCCACAGCAACAGCAACAAGCACATACCCAATCCCAGTCGCCCCAAATGATGCAGCAGCAACACCATCACCACCACCAACACCACCACAACCATCACCAGCAACAAACAAGCCACGTGGGTCAGCCGATACCGATGTCGCAGCAGCAGCAGCAGCAGCAGCAGCCCTCTGCACATGGCGTGATGAGCGCACCCCAAGTCCCGGCCCACCATGCCCAGGGGACATCGCAGCAGCAACAACAACAACAGCAGCAAATATCGCAGCAGTCGCAACAGCCGCAAGTACAAGCCCAACAGCAGCCGGCGGTTGTTAGTGAAGCGCGTGTCACGAAGGGAAAATACACTTTACAGGATTTTGAAATCCAGCGCACCCTGGGAACTGGAAGCTTCGGCCGTGTGCACTTGGTGCAGTCCAAACACAACACTCGTTTCTATGCCATAAAAGTGCTTAAAAAAGCGCAGGTTGTGCGCATGAAGCAGGTAGAGCATACAAATGACGAAAGGAAAATGCTTGGTGAAGTGAAGCACCCGTTTCTGATTACGCTGTGGGGTACCTTTCAAGACCCCAAGAATCTGTACATGGTGATGGACTTTGTCGAGGGCGGCGAACTGTTCTCGCTGCTGCGCAAATCAGGAGTAAGTTTGTAAACTATGATCAATGCCATGTGTGGCTTGCATCTCTTAGCGTTTGCTAGTTCTGCTATCTTCGTTTGATCTTTTCCGCCTTGCATTCTTGTCCCTTTCCTTCTCCCGAACCCACCAGCCTCCGCTCTCTCTCCCTTCCTTTCTGCCCGCTGTCCTATGACAGGCTACGTCGCCCGCCACCCGGTCATAGTCTTGTCGCTTGTATTGGGCCAGCCTTCCTCCCTGTCCTGTTTAGATTGTCTGTCTAGCCGTAATGCATGTATGCTGACCCCTTGATTTTTGCAGCGTTTCCCTAACCCGGTTGCCAAGTTTTATGCTGCAGAGGTTGTGCTGGCTCTGGAGTACCTGCACTCTCGCAATATCATCTACCGCGACCTAAAACCAGAGAACTTGCTTTTGGACCGCCATGGCCATCTCAAGATTACGGATTTTGGGTTCGCTAAGCGCGTACCGGATAAAACGTGGACTCTCTGCGGAACGCCCGATTACCTGGCTCCCGAAGTGGTGTCTAGCAAAGGCTACAACAAGTCAGTCGATTGGTGGTCTCTGGGCATTTTGATTTACGAGATGTTGTGTGGCTACACGCCCTTCTGGGATAGCGGATCACCAATGAAGATTTATGAAAATATCCTGCGCGGCACCGTCAACTACCCCGTGTACGTCAACGCCGATGCCCGCGATCTCTTGGAGCGCCTTATTACCGCCAACTTGACGAAACGACTGGGCAATCTGTACGGGGGGTCGCAGGACGTCAAGGAGCACCGGTGGTTCGCTGAGGTCACATGGGACAGACTAGCCCGCAAGGACATTGATGCCCCTTACATCCCCCCTGTCAAAGCAGGCGCGGGCGATGCCAGTCAGTTTGATCGATATCCCGAAGAACAGGAGCGCTACGGCACAGATGGACTTGACGAGTGAGTTATTTCTTTTGCATGTGCGTATGTATGTATGTATGCTAACAGCGACCGCCCCTTGGCTTGCAGGTACGGGCATATGTTCCCTGATTTCTAAAGCTATACTAGGACGACTGCGTCCAAATATTTTCTCGCGTCTTTTTTTCTTGGGTCTTTTCTTTTTACAATGTTTCGTTTCTCTGCACTATCTCTGTTTCCTGTCTTTCTCTATCTCTCATGCTAGATTTGCTACTAGGTCGTTAGCTTGTTGCCTTTTTTTGTTTTTTTTTTGTTTACTATGGACTGAAAGACTTGCCACATTATGTACACAACAAACCAAGCTTCCTGTCGGGTTGCCGCACAATGAAAGAGCGTGCTGATGGCATGTTTTCATCTTCACGTACACACTGGCTGGCGGTTGCTTGACCCCCCCCCCCATCTCTCCCACTCAGCCAGCACACCCTAAGCCTAGGGTTTGGACAATGGGAGGCTGGGACACCTATTCCCGTAGAAAGGGGGAGGAAAACAAGAACAGGACGAGGAGGGAAGAAAAAGAGGCGAGCAGCAGTGAGGGCAGGAGAGGTCTGCACGATGCTGTGATGCATAAAGGAAACACTTGCTGAACCCGGAGCCTTGAAAACCGCCCTTCGAAAGCTGTGGCACATCGTGACGCATTGTACTACATACATGTCAAGCTCCTTTTCGGCCTGCGCTTTGGTGGTCGAAGCTTCCTGTGATCAACGTACAACTTTGAAGCAGCGAGTACAAAGGCAAGACTTGTGTGCAGGCCGCACAGCAAAACGAGGAACCAGCGATAGGGAGTGGCACATGAGGAAGCCTATGACAAGAATGACAAGAATAGCAAGATCACCAACTTAGGACAGACGGGGAAAGGGAAGAAGGGATAGGGGTGGTTTGTATCACAACAGGCGGCTTCTCTGGCATGGCAAGAGGAGGCGTATTGTTGCTGGAAACACAACATACACTTCGATTCGATCGAGGGTAATGTGATGTGAGCCCGAGGCTTGGCCTATAAAATGGGGGGCCCTGAAGGGGCCCTTCAAGCCGGTGGCCAAGCTGCATATCCTTATGAAAAGGGTAGGCCGGGAGGAAACAAAAAGGCTCGCTCGCAAACAACAGAAACAAAGATGGGCAGAACAGGATCAGAAAGGCGAGCAAATCTCGTGCTGCGACTGCAGAATGGCTGGGGTCGGAACCACTTAGCTGCATGCCGCAATCTGCAATCTGCAATGGTCTTTTTGCTTACGTGACTGATCCTTCATTACGAGGCGCCCTCGGTGTTTTCCACATGGCCTTCTCATGTTACTTCAACTGTATCCCCAGCCTTTTGCTATTTTTTGGGGGGGAGGGGGGGAGGGGAGGGTGACAAAAAAGGCTCATAGAGATTAGGGGTCAAAACGACGGTACGGGGTACGGGGTGCGGTACGGCAAGGTATGGTATGCTCATATTTACGCACATGTTATGGTGTAGGGACATGCCGATAGTGGCCAGCTGCAGGATGGATGGATGGATGGATGATGGGAGGGTGTATGTATACCTGGCTACTGAGACCCAATACCGCAGGACGCTTGAGGGCGTAGTCAAGGAGCAAAAATCCGCTCGCCAGACTGCGGGAGATGGAAGCAGACAGACACACCGGCTTCAACCTGGCTGCAGATGCTTGGGTACGTAGTTAGTTACATCCACCTACTTGCACATTAAATGCAACACGTATACACGCCGTACATTTGACGTGTTTCCAACTCGGAGCTTGGCTTGATTCTTGCCATCTTTCTTGATCTACTGGATGCTTCTTTCTTGCTTCCCTTTCTTGTCTTGTTTTTAGGGGTTTTTATCCTAGCTTTTGTTGCTCGCTTTCTGCCCTTCGTCTTTCGTCTTTCGTCTCTCGCCTCTCGCCTCTCGTCTCCCGTCCCCCGTCCCCCGTCGCTCGTCTTTCTTCCCCCTCCTCTTCCCCCTCTCCCTTCCTTGCCCCTCGATCTTAAGTTGGCTGGTCGAGACCTGATATCGCGCTCGCTTTTCTGCTCATTTCTTGCTTGCCATGGACCGCATTTTGTTCGACCACTTGCTGGAGGAGTGTGTGGAGGTGGACGAAAAGATGCAGTGTCTCGAAATCTTCAACTACAAGGCAAGTCAAGTCAAGTCAATTCAGGCCGGCAAGCAGCATAAACTTTCCGCACATCCTCGCCCCCCCCTCCGTCGTTCCGTCCCATGGGCGCCATGGTCCTATCCGTCCCAAAACTGCCCAAAAAGGGCACAGGAAACACGGGCGCATGCTGTAATGGCGCCTGGCTTCACTAGCCCGCCATTACGCTGCCTTGCACGCTATGGCTCACAGAGTGCGTGTGCATGTGCGCACACATGTATATGTGTGGCGTGTGTATGTGTGTGCGTGCGTGCGTATATATATATATATATGTGTGTGTGTATGTGTGTGTTTGTGCGTGTGTGTGTCCGTGTTGTGTTGTCGTGTCGGTTGTGTGTTTTAGCTCGACTGTCTACTAGTCTATGTGTGTAGGTGTACGGGACATGGCAAGGCACCCACCGAGGAAGAAGCGCACCAACACCCCAAGAGCCATTATCCTGGCCGTCTGAGCCTGCTAGAACCAGAAAGCTAACATGCCTTGTGCTTCAGACCGGACCATCTATACAGACACACAAACTATCGCGAGAAGACTTGCACAGCTTTTTATGGAGAGAGGTACGTTTGCCAGCTAGCCATACAAGCCTCAAGGGGCGAAATCACCAACGGCAGCCAATACATGGGATTCCGGAGACTCCGCGCTCATACCCCTGCGGGCTCTCTGCACAGCTCCTAGTCTCGCCGTCACTCTCGACGAGACAACAAAGCCAAAGCACCGACTGATCCATTGGCTGACATTCTATGCAGGGAGTTTTCAACCCCCGGGATAACCTCTCGCGGGAACACAGAGGAGAAATGCCGTTGAGCGGCTTACGGCTTGTGTGAGTCAGCCCGTGCCTCATGCTACCATCAAACAGCGTTGCTGACCCGGGCGTTAGCATGCAAAATGGCTGCTCCAACCCAAACACCTTCAAGTCACATCACATCTCGCTGAAACGCGCCGAGTACAGGGACATGATGCAGGCCTTCAAGCTTCCATTGCGTTCCTTGGAGGGAACATGCACTGTTGGCCCTTTCTTCTGGACCGGGATGGAAGGCCGGGGAGCCAGCCGTTGTTTTCGTAGGTGACGCCAGGTCTTGCTATTACATGCTCTTTAAGCTAACCGCACCCCCTAGAAATAATGTGCCGCAAATCCGATGTCCTGAAAAAAGGCAAAACCCGTGGCTGGGAGCTCATGTTGTCATACAACCTCTCCACACACATTACATCTGGATATCTCAAGACCACGCCATCCGCTAAGCCTAACCAGATCATGGAGCTGCTGGTGGCTGAGACCACCGCCGCTACTCTCGCTCACCCCTTCGTGCTGCCGATGCTCGTTCTTTCTCTCAATGAGCTGTCGTCTGAAAACGACGACCGCCAACGCCAGGCTCGAGAGCTGCTGCGCCATCTAGAAAACGCTATTGCCGGCCGCGAGGACGCAGAAACCAAGGCGGACCATCTCAAGGATGGCTCTCTTATCATTGAGCAGGTCAATCGTGACTTGTACGAGTGTGTGTGCAAGGTCCTATGGAAGAGGCCGCGTGCGTACCTGAGCATGCTAGCCGAACTTGGACGAGGGCTGGATAGGTGGTGGGAGGTGATCGAGCCTGAGGTTAGAAACAACGAGGAAGTAGAGGAATTGCAGGAGAGCATGCTATCCAAAGTCAACTTCCATGCCACCAAGCTGCGGGGCATTGACAGTTATGCGGCCACGTCGTTAGAAAGACTGCGTGTCCAGCGAGAAGCGGTGAGTTGGCATTTCCTTTTCCTTTTTTTCTTTTTCTGGTCTTCAATCATTCCGGCCTTGTGTATTGCTAACTGGTTTCTGATCGTTGTAGCTATACAACATTATCGCACAGCGCGAAAGCAAGCTGAACCTTATCATGGCCAGAGAGCAAAGCATCATCGCCAACGCTTCTAAACGTGACGGTACGACAATGAAGACGCTTTCGGTTCTTGGTGCCATTTTCCTGCCTGGCACTTACCTGGCCTCGGTTTTCAGCATGACCTTCTTCAACTTCCAGGACTCCGACGCCCCCAAGGTGTCCAAGGACGTGTGGATGTACTTTGCCATTACCATCCCTGTAACCGTCTTTGTCGTTGTGGTTTGGCATGTCTTCGAAGTCCGTCGCAAGCGCGATCACGAGGAGCAGGAGCAGCGGGTTAACGAGGAATGGGACCGGATGGAGCATACCGTTATGGAGAAAATACGCAGCAAGACCATCAAGCACCAGCAGACAACGATGTCCAGTACGCCTGCATGGAAGCAGGGAGAGAAAGAAATGGATATAGAACGCCAGGGAGGCATAGATATGCCAGAAAAGATGATTGTGGCATAGGTAGTGCAGTGATACGTGTTTACGAATTGATGACTTGACCATGTTCTTTTCTGCCCGGTAAATAGCATTGGGTTTGGCAAAGCCTGGGGCTGTTATATTACCAAACAAAGCAAGAAACAATACAAAACCTGTGCTCGAATCTATATCCGGATCCTCCCGTTTCCAGAGTCGCCTTCCCTCCCTCCGCCTCCGAACAGCCTCATGATTCCTGATCCGTCCCCTTGCCGGTTCGATCCCTCCTCTGCAGCCCATGCTGGCCGCATGTTGTCGCCAATATCTTGCAACCACCGTGGAGTTTCGATAGTGTCAATTGTGTTTTTCATACGGTGGCCAAGAATCTGGAAGAAATTCCCGTCCTGTGCTGCCGCTTCTTCTGCGGCCAGCCGTCTTTCTCTCTGCGCTGCGGTTGTTGTTGTTGTTGTGCCTCCCCCGCGTCCAATCGTACGAGCTGTACCACGGGTTCTATCGTTGCCCAACGCAGATGTCGGAGAGGCGGGCCCACGGGAAAGGCGGGCATTGAGCCGGCCAACAGCCTCCGCATGGCGCGCAGCGAGCGAGTTTCCGCCAAGGTCGTGCTCAATGAGATCTCGGCCCTCACGCCACCCGCCACGGCTATAGCCACTCCCACGGCCGCCCAGATCGTCGTCGGAGTCTTCGGAATCGTCAAGCATGTTCCATTCGAAGCCGAGAGCCCGGCGAACTCGGCCATAGAGGCCAAATAGGGCGGCAAATACGGGTAGCAGCACGAGGGCTGGGAATATAAGATTGAAGCCGCGTCCAAGCGCAGTAAAGTCGACGTATTTACCAAGGAATGAATGAAACACGGTATCCTCGTACTCGGGCGAAACAAATGTGAGGAAATTGTAGGAAAGTGGGACGCTGAGCTTGGCGACCTGGCCTGCATACCAGAATGCACTCTCGTGCGCCGTGTTGCGTCGAACTAGAGCCCGACCTCGCCACACCTTGACTTCAGAAATGGAGGCAAACACGGCAACGCACATGTATAAAAGCCAGCAAGCTGCCACAACCTGGCCGCCAAAGCCAACCTGTCCCTTACTAGCATTGGTGCTCTGTGTCCAGTGGTGCACGACGGAGAGGCGGATAACAGAGAGCTTTGGAAACGCGCCCTTGACCAGCTCCGACCATATAATGCAGACCGAGGCTACCGATAGCACGCCTCCCAGAAGAACGCGCAAGGCGGGGATAACTTGTACGTGGAGAAAATAGCGACCGTAAGGAGTCAAGAAGATAATGCGCTCCCAGAAAGGCGCATCGGGCGATGGCGTACCAAATTCGAGCTTCTTCGACGCCTTGGAGTCGAGTAGACTCTGCAAGTACCCAGCCTCGGATACGAGCTGCTGCCATTCTTTAGAATACCGAGTTCGCGCATGTCTGGCCCGCAGGAGCTGGCGTGTGATCTCCGCCATGTACTGCTCGGTGATCACCGTTGGCAATGAGCGGTTGGCAGGCTCTAGACCAGCTCCAGCATCAGAGCGTGGAATCACGCTCTCAGTCATGCCAACAATATCTGCCAGCTCATCGATCCATTCAACGAAGCTGCGGGCACTACTGCCTTTGCGTCGGGCCAGCTCCCTAACCAGTGCCTCGACATCTTCAAGAGCCAGTCTAGCATCGTCCAGCTTTTCGTGAAGGCGGGGTGCGTGGGTTTGCAATCGGCGTAAGCGGCCGCTGATATTTGCGTTTCGGAATAGTTGGCGGGGAATGGAAACAAGGCCGTGGCCCATAAGGTATATGGCGAACAGCAGACCCCAGCAGTAAGACAGGGCCATGATGGTAGTTTTGAGGGACGCCATGGTGAACCCGTAGCTGAAAACCAGGTATACAAGGCCAACTACCGAGGAGCCAATCACCATGGCGTGGAATTGGGCATTTTGGCGGAGAGAATACAGGAAACGGTCGTATGGTTCGCGGAAGCCAGAGTCGGCGTATTCGCCAAGGACAGGAAGAATGAACCTGCGCAATTAGCAAAAGTAGAAGCGACAAGACGGGGGACGAGATTGCGTAGACATACCAGGTCAAACAAAAGGTCAGCCAGTAGGTAATGCGCCACCAAACAAGGAGCAGTCGCTGTGGGAGCCAGATACCCCGCGATGCCACGTCTCCAGCGATAGAGCTTGTAGATAGATCGATAGGGACAAGAAGAACAATGCCAGCAGGCAGGAAGAGAGCAAGGAAAATGGGCACTACATAGAAGCTAGGTGTCTGGCGGATGGGCAGATAATATCGCAAAATCAAAAGCACGACCAGAGAGATGAATGCCAGCGCGAGGGCCGACAGGGTCTCAGACAACACTAGGTTTGCCATGGTCCTCTGTGGAAGAAAAAGAAAAAGAAAAAGGAACAAGAAACAGGGCAAGCAAGAAACAGGACAAACAAGAGGGTGATCTAGAGACAAGGCTACAACTCGCTTTTGGATGTCATTATCGGGGGGGGGGGGGGGCTGACTAGTTGAGGTGCAAAGGGATAAAAGCCAATGGCACTATCCAGTAGCGGCCAAGCGGCCAAGCACAAAAATATCAGACAGAAAAACAGTGATTCGCCGTGGCCAGTGTCAGCCTTTGTTTTGCAGTCGTTGGCTGGTTTTCTTTTGCGAGAGGGAAAGGAAAAATGAGTTGAAACGAGGCACTGCCATCTTCGTTTGTCGCATTCCATGCGACTCTCAAATACGTCATGAGTGCAGCCGCCACACTGCTATGCCGTATTCAGCCACAGTTTAGCTAGAGTGTGGCGCAGCTTGATGGGGCAAAAAAAAGTAATACGCGTCTTGTAACCAAGGGGATCGCGACAACAGCTTTAAGCTGCATGAGATCCGCGTTTACGCTCGAGTGCCTTCTACTCTACCACTAGCACCACCGAGCTACCAAGCTGAACATATTTCCGGCCCGTCGCGATTCTGGCATAGTCCTCATTCGCAAAATTCCCTCTGGCAGCACAACCAAAGTTCTCGCAAAATCTTAGACGACTAATTCTCTTCGATCCAACACAAGCCGCCGATCCCTCGCTCGACCGCATCTTAGAACTGCAGCAACCTCAAGCTCCGGTCCCATCTCGTAACTTACAGAAGCTTCCCCGGGCTCGCCAGGACACACGTAGCCAGAATGGGCGAGATCGATACGGACGAGTGTAAGCAACCCGCGCCCGCCGCTCTTCAACCAATCATCGTCACATGCTAATCTCTATCCAACCTAGGGTCGACTCACTCGACTGAGGCCACCACAATTAGCCTGGTTCGCATATCTTCCAACAGCCCCGGTCACGGGCTCAGTCATGTCACCAGCTTCAAGCCCACTTATACCCACCAATTGTTTGGCGAACAAGAACAAATATTCGGCTACAAGGGTCTCAGGATGGATATCCAAGTGCTTGACCACTGTCCACGGACGCGCATCGCCACCAAGTTTGACCGAAAGTTCCCGAAGCGTGGCGACGTTGAAGCCGATGATATTGAAGGCATCTGGCGTGAGGTTCTCAACGAGGGTGAGTCTCCGGCTGTAAAAAGCAGCGTTGGCGTTTAGCGCTGCTAGCTTATGTTGTTCGGATTGTTAACCCCCTGAAGATGCCTTCGTTAGTGAAAAAGCCTTCTCCGATAATGCCAAGTCTCTTGAAAACCAAACTCCCGCCGGCGAGCTTTGTCGCTCTCAGACGCTGTCGCCAAACTCCAACTACGAAATTTGGCACGGTCGTCTGAGCTCGAGGGAGGTCTATGATAGCTTCAGTGCAATCGATTTCCTCAGTCCTCTGCTTATCGATGGCGGCTCAACTATCACTGAAAGTCTAGACCTGCCCAGCAACCACAGATGGCAAATATTCTCAGTCTACCGCAAAGACGAGTCCACCCAAGACAAGCACAGCCTAGTGGCCTACGCTACGGTCTATACACTCTTCCACTTTTCCCCTGCTTACAAGCCTCCCTATCCTGAGCTGCTCAAGCAGGGCGGCAGCAAGGATTCGCAGCCTGAGGGAGATGAGCCATGCACTCGCAGAATTGCTCAGTTTGTGGTTCTCCCGCCATTCCAGAACCAAGGCATTGGCCAGTTCCTCTACGCTACCATCTTCGACTACTATTACAATGACCCCAGCACCAAGCGGCTCATTGTCGAGTCGCCTAGCAACGACTTTGACGACCTGCGCGATGTTTCAGATTTAGTACTCCTTCGCCGCCGTGAAAAGTTCAATGCCATAAAGATTGATCCGAGCTACAATCCCCCCAGACAAAGGCCAAAAACGGGCAAAACACCTGGGGCGGCTGTCAAGCCAAGCTTCGAAAAGTCGCGCATGCTAGACATGAACCTTCTCAATGAGTTGCAGCGAGATCTCAAGATGCCGCCGCGCCAGTTCCAGCGCCTCATTGAAATTCACCTGATGTCGCAACTCCCGCCCAGCGTGCAACCTACCATTGACCCCGTCCACGCCAAGCCCACTGCTGTTGATCTGCACCAGTACCGCTTGTGGTCGCTTCTTGTCAAGGAGCGCCTGGTGCGCCAACACGGAGATGCTTTGACGGAACTAGAGCACGAAGAGCGGATTCTACGCCTCAACGAGACGCTGCAAAACGTCGGTCTAGACTATGCCCGCTTGCTAGACAGAGTGCAGCGTGTTGAGGCGCGTACCAAGGCTGCAGAGTCTACAGAAAACACAGAGAATCGGAAGGAAAAGAGAAAGCTGGACGAAGACAATGATGCTCGCAGCACCGTCACAGCCGATGCCTCTGATGAGGCAAAACGGCGCAAGGTTGCCAAACCAACACAAGATTCCGAGGCAGACACAACCGACCAACAAAGAGATGTTCCTACGAGAGTCTAAGATGCTAATGCTGTAAGAAGCCTAATACACGAGCAGGTTAGGATCGCTGTGACTAGAAAGTGCCAGCCATGTGCATGTGGCGTTTAATGAGAAAAAAAACCCCAAGATTTCATCTATTACCAATCTATTTCTGCACACCCATAGCCTTCTATCTACCACGACCCACGTAAAACACATTGAGGCATTCCATCAATAGTTACCCATACCCGTGTCTTTGCTAATCCCAGTACTAGTGGCGAGTGCCATTGACGTTCTTTGCTCCTTGGCCTAGCTGGCTGGCAACAACAGTCGCCTCTCTAACAGCACGGCCCATGGAACCACGAACAGCCGCCTCCTCCAGCACCATCAGCCCACCGATTGTGCAGCCGCCAGGCGTGCTGACCTTGTTCCGCAGCACAGCAGGATGCTCTCCCTGTAGAATCAGGGATGCGGCACCACGCATAGCCTGTGCCGCCATCTTCTGAGCCTCAGCACAGGGCAAGCCCATGGCCACGGCACCGTCCGCAGCAGCCTCACAAACCAATGCGAAGAAGGCCGGGCTTGAGCCGCACAGCGACGTGCACACATCCATATAGCTAGGAGCCAGATGCGATACCTGGCCAATCTGCTCAAACACCCACGTCACCAATGCCTGCTGTGCATCGGGCAATGGCGGCGTCACTGTCTGGATGACAGTCATGCCTTCACGAATCAGCGACGCTGTGTTGGGCATAGCACGCACCACGCGTACCGCATTGGCTGGCACGTCGTCGCCATATATGAGACCGGTGATGTCTTCAGCCGTCACGCCAGCCAGAATGCTGATCAGCAACTTGCCGGCGAGCGCCTCACGCATGCCGTTTGCCGACAGTATCTCCTTGACCATCCACGGCTTGCAGCCCAGAAGAATGACATCGGCCTGTGACACGGCAGCGACGTTCTGGTCAGCCACAACTCTCAAGCGGGACGCGTAAGCCGACAGGGCGTTTGCGACGCGAGCCACAGACTCCAGGCGTTTGACGCAGGCAATGAACCGCGTAGGCAGTTGTGCGGGCAGGTTGGCAGGTGGTGTGGCCATAGATTCAATCTCAGTCAGACTAGCAAGGATACCACCGACGATAGCCACACCCATGGTGCCTGTAGTGTAGGGGTTAGATACAGGGCTCACGAGCAGAACGAGGATCGCGTTTGTTGGAGTACGTACCGCAGCCCAGAGCGGCCATAGTAATTTCAGAAGAAGCCATGACGACGGATTGACAATGATGAGATGAGTTAACTGTAAGCCGGCGTAGGACAGGCAGTTGTTGAGAGACTTGCTAGATCTTAGATAGGTCAAGCCGGGGGAATGCTGCTGCAATGCGGAGACGGCCCAGCCTTAGCATCCCTCACGCTCACCAAAGCCGAGCTGCGGCAAAAAGATGGCCTGTTTCTTTCACCGCCTTCAAGGAGATCGGTATAGGGAGCACAGGAGGAGTCATTTACGGTTATGTCCCACATATCTGAGCCCTTTTGTGTCTTTAAACAGAAAGAAACAAGTGTCAATCTGGTGCTGGCCGATCCAGAGCACCACTAAGCAAATACAGTGTAGTTTTTTTTGGGCGAGAACCGGCCGGCCTAACCCTAATATTGCGTGCAGGGCAGGGTTATGGCAATGCTGAAGTTCAGGCTTGAAATATTGGCGGTCGCGATGCGTGTATGTTCGCGGAGATCATGGCCCGACCGTTCTTCTATAAAGCTGGATATTCGCGAGCTTTGTAACTCTTGTTTCCTCTGACTGCACACTCCCGGCTGACATCTGCGACCCTTTTACAGTAATTCACCATGGCTGACCCGTTTGAAGTGCGCGTGCGCTTCATTCAAATACTCGCCAATCTCAGTGCCTCCAGCACTGCTTCACAAAAGGCGGCGCAGTTCCTAGTGAAGAACAGGTCCATGAGCGAAGATTTGCATTCGTGCATCATCGAGCAGGTGGAACACGTGAGTATTGCTTGCATACTTTGTAACTCGGCTCCAAGACTGACGCTCAAGAACAGCTCAATAATATGAATGTTCGTGCCAACATCATGTGCTTCATCGAAGTGTTCATGGACATGGCTACTAAAGAAACACTGAGAGACTCCTGCAAAGACTATCTCACAATGATGCGCCGGGATCTGGTGCAGATTGTCAAATATGTAGCCCCATGCGACGCTCTGGGACATGTGAATCTCACCATCACTAAGCTAGTACGTCCATTCCCGCAAGGCTGGCCTGGAAGCCTTCCATGAGTATGCTGTCTAACATCCCCCGTAGGTAGTCCAGAATTTGGAGCGCAAAGGGCACATTACAGATGAGATACATGCCGAGCTGCAGGATTGGTTCAGCAAGCACGACGCTCTTCTCCAACACACCGACCCGTTTGATCTGCCCGTGGCCGATAAAAGGACTGGCTTTGCGCCGGCATCCAAGTCCAAGGCTGACCCAGCAAACGTGCGACTGACTCGGAGACAAATCGAGCAGCGTATTGAAGAAGACCGCGAGCGACACAAGCGCTTGCGAGAAGACATTTGGGCCATGCCAAACGGGCCTAATGACAAGCCAGAACTGGTGCGCATATGGGAGGAAACGAGCGATCTAGGCGAGGACGACTACCGCCTGGCAAGGGAGGAGGCTGATGAGAGGCGGGGGGTGTTGGGAGACTACTGTAAGCATTGGCGGGAGCGAATTGCAGAATGGAAAGAGGATATAGCGACAGGTACATAATGGCGAGACAAGTCCATTGGGGCAGCGCTCTACGGAGAGTGTGGTGGGATAAAAGCATGAGGCAAAAGCGCGCAGCTTGCACCTTTCCAAACGACACCGATTGCGAAATGTTTGTATTTTTTTTCTTTTTTCTTTTTCATAGTGTTACAGAGAAGGTGCAAATCAAGGGCATCTATTGAGGCCAGCCCTCATGACAAGTGAAGGCATGCAAGATAAAAAAGAAGATGCGCTTCCTGGCCATATATTATCATCACACACAAAGACCAGCTGGTCCGTAAGTCCTCATCAGATGGCTCTTGATGGGGCCTGTTCCTGACCAATGATGCCCGAAAGAGACTGCTATTGTACATATATTGTTGGCACATGCGTCCATGTCATCTCTCCGTCTAGACGCTTAGTTCCCCGGCCTTAGCCCCAGGAGGAAGGGGAGGAGAGAGTAGAGAGAAGGGAAAAAGAAGAGCAGAAACAGGACTGCAAAGGGCCGCAAAGAGAATGAAAACCGTGCTGTCGCAACTGTGCTTTTTTGTTTTTGGCCCTCTTTACTCCATGGAGACAGTAGCACCCAGCTCCTTCATGGCCGCAATGATCTTCTCGGCTTCCTCCTTGGGCACATTTTCCTGCA
Organism: Ceratocystis smalleyi; assembly: GCA_003449175.1. NCBI lineage: Eukaryota > Fungi > Ascomycota > Sordariomycetes > Microascales > Ceratocystidaceae > Ceratocystis > Ceratocystis smalleyi. The sequence continues at coordinate 70,243 of NETT01000010.1, read as the reverse complement.
TTGTCTTGGGGGCACTCTCGACAAACTTCTTGCTATCGACCAGACTGAGGCCCAGCATGCCCTTGATCTCTTTGATGACCTTGGCCTTGGATGCGGCATCAAACTTCTCCAGCTTCAGGGTGAACACACTCTTGGCAGCAGCAGCGGGCGCAGGAGCATCTTCTTCGGCGGCGGCGGCAGGGGCAGCGGCGGGGGCAGCAGCAAATCCACCAACGGGAAGATCGGGGATGTTCAGGCGAGTCTGTTGGAAGAGTTGTCAGTATGTTGTCGTTTCTGTTGAGCAGGGGCTGACGAGATGAAGGCTGGGCTGGGGACGACGGTCAAGTGAGCGAGCATATGCGCGTAAAGACCAACCAGCTTCGACGTTGTGCCGATTGGAGGGAGAACGCACCTTCAGGCTAGAGACTAGATCGGCAGTCTCAAGGAGGGTCAAGGTGCTGATCTGGTCAACAATGGTAGCAATCTTGGGGCTGACTGGGGTGGCAGCAGCAGCAGCAGCCTCAGTGGAGTTGCATCTCCGGCTGACAGACACGGGAAATCTGGCAATCGGGGCCGAAGAGCGAGCGGCAGTTGCAGAGCGCAGCGACCGGGCACAGCGGAGAGATATCGACGACATTACGTATGTGTATATATGGTGTTTCGTGATCTCCGGGTGTTTTTCTTTCCCTTCTCCAAGGTAGAAAGAAGGCTTGGCTTGACTTGGCTGAAAAGCTGGGGGGTGCGAGGAAGATGAAGAAGGGAGGCGAGGAGAGCGACCAGGTAGCGGGCTTGATGCGGATTCTTGGAATTCACTCAATGGATCAAGGTTTTCGGGCAGGCTTCATTGTCACGATATTGGCGGTTGAGCCAAAGCTCGCATTATCCAACTTTTACGGTCTTGCTCATTGGACAGCTATGATTGGTCCGCATTAACATTTGTCCGAGAGCCAGCCGGGCAGGTGTCAATTTTGGGCTGGCGTGTCAAAAGCCCCGCGCCGGTGAAAAAAAACGAGCCTGAAGCCGAGCAATGAAATCCCACTTGTAAATCTCGCACCGGGCTGAACACCCCTGCTTATCGCTCGTTATCAGTAGCTACACCGACGATAAGACAGGCTTATCGTCGGTGAGCTCGAAAAAAAACCAGACAGCGCTTTTACTTGGGATCTCGGCTCGGGCTGGTAGAGATTTCACTTTGCTTCTACACACCACATCTACACTTTAGGGGACCAATCTTTTCTCTCCTAGTTTACCTATTTTCATAGCTTAAGGCTCCCTCAAAATGGCGTCAGCTGACGTGTCTCGCTGTGTTTCCAGCCTCTTAGAAGACGCAGAGACCCTGTCTATTCTTTCTCTTGAAAATTCGACGATCCCAAACCCTCAAGACGCTCTTACGGATGTACAATCGACATCCATATTGGACGCTGTTTGCCATACTTCCCTCAAAAACTGCCGCTTGACAGACCGCCTGTTCGTCCATTTCGAAAATGTTTTCCCCGATATTTGCGCCCGCTGGCTAGCCGTTGCCGATGCCGACCCGTCCCCGTCCGCCTTGAACGCTGCTGTTTGTGCCTTTGGTCGGATATTAGCGTTTGCACCACACATCTCTGTACTGCTAGAACGTGCCCTCGAGAGCAACAGAAGCCGCATTGGCTCTTTAGATTCTCCTGCTTGCAAGCAGTCTCATACAACACAACTGGCTCTTTCCGCTTCGGCCTCGGCCGATGTTTTGTCTGCCGCGCTGTTAGCAGCATGGCGACTCAATAACTTTAACCAGCAGACATACGGCAGTCTGTTTACCCCTTCTTTTCTGCAGTCTCTCTTCAAGCATGACAGCCGGCCAGTAAGATACCTAGCCGTGCGAGTGTTTTGCCAGCTGCTCCACGCTGCAGATAAGACCACAGAGACGCTTATTCGTGAGCACGTTGGAGGTGCTGAAGCCGAAGCCGTAGTGGGCGACTTTGACGGGGAAGAAATCGACTACATGTTCTTGTCTATCCATGAGCGGGCCCGTGTTGATCGCATTTCCGAGCGTCAGACTCAACGTACTACATTGCTAGCAGCGCTTTCAGAGTCTTCTATCCGTACAATTCCACGACAAGCTTTGACCCAACACGTCGTTGCCTACGGCTCTACCATGCTCCCGCGTCCTCTAGGCCCCCCGTCCACGCGCTCCTCAACCCTCATACCCACCCGCACAACTCTGTCAAACCTGGAAAGCTTTGCCCAGCTACTGCAGCAGCCCGGTGCAATTCTTCTCCATGGCCTACCTGGAACTGGAAAGACGGCATTGGTGCGCGAGGTGGCAGAGGAGCTTGGAATGCTCGACCAGATGGTCACACTCCACCTCAATGAGCAGACAGATGCTAAAATGTTGATTGGTCTGTACACAACGGATTCTAAGCCTGGTAGTTTCACGTGGAGGCCAGGTGTTTTAACGACGGCGGTGCAACAGGGCCGTTGGGTCCTGATTGAAGACCTTGACCGAGCACCTGCCGAGGTCATCTCAACTCTCCTCCCGTTGATTGAGCGCGGCGAGCTTCTGATTCCTAGCCGCGGAGAGAAGATCCAGGCTAGTAATAGCTTCAGGCTGTTTGCTACCGTGCGCACAACCAAAGGCATGAATGGGCGCGAGACACTGCCACACTTGCTGGGTCTCCGGTTCTGGCAGCTGCTCAGTGTACGGAGCATGTCGGACGAGGAGCTGCAGGATGTTATTGAAGGACTTTTCCCGTCTTTGCACAAGCTCGTCCCAATTATTCTGGCCGTATATAACAACTTGTTACGCATGGGCTCCTCGGCTGCTGTAGCTTCGTCAAGCCGTGGTTTATTGCGCCAAATGAGCCTGAGAGACTTGCTAAAATGGTGTCGCCGTCTGAGCCAGGTCCTTGCTCATGCTGGCTGTGTCTCTGGTAATGAGCCAATTTCAGAGTCCACTCGTAATTCCATGTTCCAAGAGGCTATAGATTGCTTTCTAGGCCACCTGCCCGACGTAGCTGCCCGGGACGAGTTGATCTTGCTGATTGGTCGCGAGATGCACATGTCCAAGGAGACTGTGGAGCACTATCTCGTTGGCTATATCCCACCGCTGCAGGATAAGCTGGAGGATTGTCTTAAGGTTGGCCGTGCTTGTCTCGAGAAGCAGCGCAGGCCTTCATCCAGGCTTTCTACGGGTCCACGCAGACCCTTTGCTAACACAGTGCATGCCAAGCGCCTGCTAGAGCAGATTTCGGTGTCGGTGAGGCTGCGGGAACCAGTGCTTCTAGTCGGCGAAACAGGTATCGGTAAAACTTCAGTGGTGCAACAATTGTCGGATGTGCTCGGCCACAAGCTGGTGGCTGTTAACCTGTCTCAGCAGAGCGAGGTGGGCGATCTCCTGGGTGGCTTCAAGCCAGTGAATACGCGCACTCTGGCTGTGCCCCTCAAAGAAGAATTTGAGGACCTGTTTGCGGCTACGGGCATCTCTCGCAGTAAAAACCAGGTCTACCTGGACAAACTAGGCAAATGCTTTGTGAAGGGCCAATGGTCACGGGTATCAAAGCTCTGGCGCGAAGCACCTAAAATGTTTGTCAAGATTCTGGAAGAGATGAAGCGGAGGCGTCAGGCTGAACAACAACTACAACTACAACTGCAACAAAATGCTGCCGTTGACGAGCACCAACAGCGCGACGAAGACGGCAAGCCAACTAAACGCCGCAAGGTCGAGAACAGCCTCGGCGTATTGACCGAGTTGCAGCCACGCTGGGAGGCCTTCTCCAAGAGTCTGGACCAATTCGATATGCAAATATCAGCGGGCCAGGGTAGCTTTGTCTTCTCGTTTGTGGAGGGCAACATCGTCAAGGCCGTGCGAAACGGCGACTGGATCCTTTTGGACGAGATCAACCTGGCATCTCCGGATACGCTGGAGAGTATTGCTGATCTGTTGACGGACTTTACCGAGACACCGTCGATTCTGCTCTCTGAAAGCGGCGAGATTGAACGTATCACGGCCCATCCCAACTTCCGCGTCTTTGCTGCCATGAACCCGGCCACTGATGTCGGTAAGCGTGATCTTCCCATTGGTATTCGTAGTCGCTTTACCGAAATCTACGTCAACTCGCCCGATGCCAACCACAAAGATCTACTCGAGATTGTCAAGAGCTACCTGCGTCCTGGCAGCGTCAAAGATGAACAGGCTGCTGACGATATCACGCGCTTGTATTTGGAGACCAAGGAGCTTGCAAACCAGAAACGACTGGTCGATGGCGCCAACGAAGTGCCGCATTTCAGTCTACGTACACTCACTCGCGTCCTAGACTATGTGGTGCATGTAGCACCGGTGTATGGACTACGACGCGCGCTGTTTGAGGGCTTCTCTATGGGCTTCTTGACGTTGCTGAACGGCGAGTCAGAGCAACTCCTCATCCCCAAAATGTTCCAGCTGCTATTTGGCCGAGCCAATGCCAAAGCCCTTCTTTCACAGCCGCCTAAGCAGCCCAATGACGGCAGTGCACATATCCGCTTCAGTAATGGGGCCAAAGACCGCCACTATTGGCTTGTGCAGGGCGAGCAGGAGCCAGTTGAGCGCACCGACTACATTGTCACACCATCAGTTGAGCGCAACCTACTAAATTTGGTGCGCGCCACGTCAACTAGACGCTATCCCATCTTGATCCAGGGCCCAACATCGGCTGGCAAGACAAGCATGATTGAGTATCTAGCACAGTTCAGCGGCAACCGATTCGTGCGTATTAACAACCACGAGCACACAGACCTGCAGGAGTATGTGGGCACATACGTCTCCGGGTCAGACGGTAAACTGCGTTTTCAGGAGGGTTTGCTTGTGCAGGCCATGCGCAAAGGCTACTGGATTGTACTGGATGAGCTAAATCTGGCACCTACCGACGTGCTTGAGGCCTTGAACCGACTGTTGGATGACAACCGCGAGCTGCTGATTCCCGAGACGCAGGAAGTCGTGCGGCCGCACGAGAATTTCATGCTCTTTGCGACTCAGAACCCGCCTGGCTTGTACGGTGGCCGCAAGGTGCTATCTCGGGCGTTCCGCAACCGATTCCTAGAACTACACTACGATGATATTCCCGAGTCTGAGCTCGAGGCCATTCTACAGCGCCGCAGTAAAAACACATCGCCGTCCGACTGCCGCCGCATTGTCAACGTGTACCGTGAATTATCGCGGTTGCGTCAGACGAGCCGGCTCTTTGAGCAAAAGGACAGCTTTGCTACGCTGCGTGATTTGTTCCGCTGGGCCTTGCGTAGTGCTGACACACGGGAGCAGATTGCGAACAACGGCTTCATGTTGCTAGCCGAGCGCGTGCGCGATGCTAGTGAGCGCGATGCTGTGCGTGGCGTTATTGAAAAGGAGTTCCGTGTCAAGATCTCACCCGAGCTACTATATGCACCGGAATTTGTGGAGAGTAATGGCCGAAACACCACCAACAGCCAAGGGGTTGTCTGGACACACGCTATGCGCCGGTTGTATGTGCTAGTGGCCGAGGCTCTTAAGAACAACGAGCCTGTGCTGCTGGTGGGCGACACTGGCTGTGGCAAGACAACCGTGTGTCAAGTCTTGGCCGAGGCTGTTGGCAAGCAGCTGCATATTGTCAATGCACACCAGAATACGGAAACTGGTGACCTGATTGGCTCACAGCGTCCCGTGCGTAACCGTCAAGCAGCTCTAGATACGCTAGCGGCAGATGTTCGTGCCGCACTGGAGCTTCTGGATGTGAAGCTCGCTGACTTGGCTACCCTTGAGGACCAGCTGTCTGCATTGGCTGCTGTGGACGACAATGTTATGGCAGAACGAGTGCCTGGCGATCTGCGCGAGCGCATCGTTTCTAACCAGACACGCAGCAAGGCGCTTTTTGAGTGGTCGGACGGCAGTCTAGTGCATGCGATGAAGACGGGGCAGTTTTTCCTGCTTGACGAGATTTCGTTGGCCGACGACTCGGTGCTGGAACGCCTCAACTCGGTGCTTGAGCCCGGACGGACGCTATTACTGGCCGAGAAGGGCGTCGAAAACTCGTTTGTTACAGGTGCTGACGGCTTCCAGTTCTTTGCCACTATGAATCCTGGTGGTGACTTTGGCAAGAAAGAGCTTTCACCTGCCCTGCGGAATCGTTTTACTGAGATTTGGGTGCCACCATTGGCCGACAAAGAAGATATTTTGCAAATTGTGCAGTCGAAACTGCGCGCCGAGCTAACCCATATGGCATCGGTAGTTGTGGACTTTTCGAGGTGGTTTGCCGAGACTTTCCGTGCTACAAATGCCGCAGGCTTTTCAATCCGCGAGGTGCTTGTGTGGGTGCAGTTCATGAACCGGTCACTTGACTTGTCGTTAGCTTCGGCCTCATCTCCGTCAGACAGCGCTTTTGGTCTTGTTCATGGCGCTGCTACAGTCTTTATCGACTCACTGGGCGCTAACCCCTCGGCCATGGTTGCTCTCAACCCTGCGACTGTAGGCGAGCAGCGCGTCGCGTGCTTGGCCAAGTTGAGCGAGCTACTCGGTCGAGATATCTCTGGCCTGTACAATCTACAGCCAGAGCTGTCCGCCACAGCCAAGGCCCTGACAATTTCGGGCTTTACTGTACCCCGGCTTCCGGTTGCCTGCGATGATGATGCCGGCTTTGCCTTTCATGCGCCCACAACCCGTCTCAACACCATGCGTGTGGTGCGTGCATTGTCCATGCAAAAGCCTATTCTACTTGAGGGCTCCCCTGGTGTTGGCAAGACCACGTTGGTCGCTGCCCTGGCCAAGGCCTGTGGCCAGCCACTAACACGCATCAACCTGTCTGACCAGACGGATCTGATGGACCTCTTTGGCACCGATGTGCCCGTGGAGGGTGAAGAGGCCGGAAACTTTGCCTGGAGAGATGCGCCGTTCCTACAGGCCATGCAGAAGGGCGAGTGGGTGCTTCTAGACGAGATGAACCTTGCGTCACAGAGTGTACTAGAGGGCCTCAACGCCTGTCTAGACCACCGTGGCGAAGTGTACATTTCTGAGCTCGACCAGGTGTTCAAGCGCCACCCTGACTTTCGCCTTTTTGCTGCGCAGAACCCTCACCACCAAGGCGGAGGCCGTAAGGGCCTGCCGTCATCGTTGGTGAACCGGTTCATTGTAGTATATGCAGACTCGTTTTCAGCCGAGGATCTCCTACTAATTGCCCAGCACAGCTTCCCTGATGTTAACATCGACACTGTGCAAAAGGTGATTTCCTTTATTTCCTTGATTGAGAAGCGCGTTGTGCAAGATCGTGCCTTTGGAGCTCTTGGAGGTCCCTGGGAGTTCAACTTGCGTGATACGCTGCGCTGGCTGCATCTTCTTAGCTCTAAGGATCCTTTGTTGGGCACTGCCTCTGTCGGGGACTTCTTTGACATGCTGATTGGCGGCCGCTTCCGCAGCAAGAATGACCGTGTAGCCGCCCGCAGCCTCTTTGCCGAAGTCTTTGGCGCCCTTCCCGCCGCTCGCAGTCTGTTCCATGATCTTAGCCCCAGCTTTTCACAGGTTGGAATGGGCCTGCTTCCACGCGATCCGACTCATCAGCCTGAGCCACTGCGCAATATCGACGTCACACCCCAGCTTGCTGAACTTGAGGCTCTGATAGTTGCTGTGAAGCAGGGCCAACCTGTAATTATTTCTGGCCCTTCAGGCTCTGGTAAAAGCGCGTTGATCAGCCATCTGGCCGGCATGGCGGGCAAGGAGCTGGTTACATTTGCGCTGAACGCCGATGTCGATACTATGGACCTAGTCGGTGGCTTTGAGCAGCATGACCCTCTACGTGAAGTGAATGCTGCTCTGAAGCAGTTGCACACTACGCTTCAGGCGTCTGTCCTCTCCGTAGCCCCTTCTGCTGCGCCACAGGACGCTCTAGAACTGTTGACGCTACTAGAGGCCTTTCGAGATGGCCGTGATATTCCGCCTCTCTCAGCCGGTGTAGAGGCTTTAGCTATGCAGATATCACCTAGCTCTGCTGTAGGCGCGCAGCTAACTCGCGTATCCGAGCTGCTCTCTCAGCCTCTTGAGGTGTCTAACCCTCGATTCGAGTGGCTGGATGGAGTGATTATCCGCGCATTAGAGGCCGGGTCATGGCTTGTTCTTGACAATGCCAACCTTTGCGCAGCCAGCGTTCTCGACAGACTCAACTCTCTGCTTGAGCCGGGCGGCTTTGTCAGCATAAATGAACATTGCGGTGTTGATGGCGAGCCACGTGTGGTGCGCCCACAGCCAGGCTTCCACATTTTTATGACCATGGACCCACGCTACGGCGAGCTTTCACGTGCTATGCGCAACAGAGCAGTCGAGATCCATCTTCTAGAGCCTCCTGCGAACCCGATGCCAAGACATCTCTCCCGGGTGGGCAGTGTTGAGGCTAGTCTGCAGAGACTGCAGCGCGTTGTGGCTTTAACAAATATCGAAGCCAAAGCCAATGCTGAAGTCCAGGTCTACATGCAGCAATCCCTCACTCAGCTTGCAGCACAAGGCTTGGCTATGGCTGATGCGGCTCTCCTTCAGCGCTTCGTTTCTAGTGCTGGCCATTCCATTCTGAGTACGCCGCAGCTCAAGGCTCTTGAGGCTCTTGCTGCCACTCTCCATAGCGATGGTGCCCAGGACCTGTGGACTGAGGTCGAGGCCATGTACGGGCTAGTCAGCACTGCGATTTCGCCCAAAATTGTATCTGCCCAGGTAGGTTCTTTCGCAAGCTTGGCCCTGTATATGCTGTTCTTCTCTATCCCCTTTACCGCTTTTCATGCTAACTCTATACGCTCATAGCCAATCCTCCCCGTCCGCAACTCGCCGCTTGTCCCGCTCCTGTCCTCCCTCTCACCTTCCTCCGGCCTTCCCCACTGGCTGGCCGTATGGCTTGAGTACCACCAGGAACTTCTTATCTTCAACGAGGCCATTGCTGCCCAGGTTGCTTCGGCCTCGCCGGCTCGTCTATCTTCACTGAACCGTTTCCAACGCTCGTTCCTGGTTCTAAAGGGTGGTACCAAAATCAAAGATGCAACGGCAGGCGTAGCCAAATTCCTGCAAGAGACGTTCCAGGTGATCCAAGAATATTTGCGCAAGCCTGCGGGCGACGAGGCTGATCTAAATGTAGGTGTCTAGCCATGATATATGCATGCTTGACTACGTCAAATTCCATGTGATTGCAGCTGCTAACCTTGTCATGTATAATCATAGGGTAAAAAGCATATCCTCCGTCTTGTGATGCACCACCTCCATCGTACGTTTGTGTTCACCACAGCCACCGCCTTTGAAGATGCCGCTTTCCAGTCGCATATGGCCCTCGGCGCGTCGCTTGCCACAGCCTTTTCTTCTTCCGACGTGGCAGCTGTACGCGACTTTGCTGCTGCCTTCCACGCCTGCATGGCCGCTAACTTTTCGTCTGGCTTTAACCTCACCACCGGTCTTTGGATGGAACAGCTGTGGCGCATCTTCCGGCCCATGCCGCTGGCCAACGACACCGTGCTTGGGCAGACTAGCGCGCTAACCAAGCTGGCTGTGCGTTTTGATGCACTGCGCTGGAAGGCTAAGGCTCCAGTCAAGGATCTCAGCAAGGCTTCTGCCACGCTGTGCACCGCCTATGGCCTTGTGCGTCGCAGCATCGTTGATGGCAATCAAGACATGACGTCGCTAGTTGATGCGCTGGCTGCTGAGGTGGCTACTCTGGATACTAGCATTGGTGGCGTTAATGCCGGCAATGCCGCCGACCTACCCCCGTTTTTTACTCAAGAATTCGAGGCTCTACGCCAGCTGTTGCTGATCAACACGGCTTCGATGCATCCCTATGATCGTCCGGCATTTGTAACTGCCATTGCTGATATTTCTACACTGGCCAGTGCACCTACCTTCCATGCCATGCTGTTGCATGACTCGCCTTCTAAGGAGGGCGTCTCAGCAATGCAGCTCCTAGACTTTGTTGCCTGCCAGGGAGCTCAGGCCAAGGCGATCCACGGTGCATTCTTGCCTGGCTTGATTGGCCGCCTTAGTTCCATGGGCAGCGCGAATCTTGATGCCTTGAGCTTGCTTGAGACCGAACTGCCGATCATGGGTCGCTATCTTGCTGCCAAGACTGATGTTGTGGTCCAGGACCCTGTCGATACTCTGGATAATCTGCGCCGCGAAATTACCGACAGTCTGCTGAGTTCTGTCGTGTCTGAGAGCTCGTTTGATGGTAGTGTCGCCGTGGCTATTCCCGATGACTTCATTCCTGTCACTCCAATTGCGCCTCTGGAATCGTGGACTAGCGGCGCCTCGGCCCTCTTTGGCGGCCCTGCTTTTGCAAGTGCCCCGGACCACGTGATTGCGATACTCAAGGACCATCTTGCTATCTCTTTGACTGCTGGACAGGCCGCGATTTCTACCAAGGCCGAGTCTGACTTGTACAAGACCCTATTTGCTGGAATCTCATGGGTTCAACTAGCCTTGGCCGCTCTAAAGCTCTACGTTCCTGACAAGGCCTTCGACCCGCAGCTGCGCTCTGCCCTGGAAATCGACGCCTACAACCAACTACAAGGCCAGCTACGGGCCCAGCTCGACCGCATAGTTGAATTTGAACTCTTGTTCACCGGTCAGCCAACCTCCGTGCAAGCGGCAGGTCTACAAAGCGAAATTGCCTGCATGGGCCCGCCACCTACAGCTGACGCTGTAGTCTTTCGGCCACAACGTTCAGAGCTGGCACAGGTGCAAACCGAGTTTGGCAACATTGTCAAGTCAATCCTCCGCTCTGAAACCATGGTGTCGTTCATGGCCACCGTAACTTCGGCTACCACCACCAAGGAAAATATCGAGACGCCGTTTGGCCTCATTGCTGGCAATATCAACCACGTTATTGACCGCCTGGCCTACCGTTTTGATGCCTATCAGGATATGATTCGCCCGGCTATCAATATGTTGCGTTGTCTGCAAGTTGGCCTTTCGCTGTGCTCTGGCTACTTTGCCGAGACAGCCCTTGCAACTGAAGCAGAGCTTACAGGCAATCTAGCCCTCATGAAGTCGACTCCTTTCCTAGGTGCGTCGCATGACGCTGCTCTGCCGTCATACAAGGGAGCCGCCTTTGAATTTTTGCACCGCGTGACCCTCAATGCTGCTATTCAAGGCATCGACTCATTTGATGCGGGCTCACGCGAGGCTGTATTCCAATGCTTCCACATGCTATATGACGATTGGAAGAAGAAGCTTGAGGCTGATCAGAAAGAGGAGGCAGCTAACCAGAGCGTCTTCCACTTCAAGGGCAGCTATGAGGACGAAGTCGAGCGTGATGAAGAAGAGTTCAATGAACTATTCCCAACTTTTGATGAGGAGGAGGAGGACGAGTTTGGCAACATCATTGCCGCTGCTGAGACCAAGAAGCCGGAGTCGGCGACAGCTAATAAACTCAAGGTCCGAGACATGTCTATCCGCGTGGCTGAGGCTCACAATAGACTGCTGCTAGACAACCCCGAACCTGCAAGTGCCTTGCGCGAGCTTGTTAAGACTGTTGGCCGGAAGGCTGCACCTGGGCTCAGCAAGTCAGCCACTTGGGAGAGAGCGCTATCCTTGCCGGAGTCTACATCTCCATCTATACGCAGCGCTGCCCCTGCGCGATCCCTAGTATCTAGTCGACTCCTCCCGGCAGCCATGGTCGATCTTCACGACAGTCTAGATTCTATCATGACCTCCTCCACCCCGGCCGACTACAACTTCTACACGTCACCACATCTTCACGAGGCACGTGCTGTAGTGGCGTTGACCGATCGCGTCAAAACCTTCTTTCTCCAGCTTCAACAGGTTGATGAAATTGGCCATATGCAGCCACTTAAAGACGTCATCTTGCGCTGCAACAAGCTGCTAGAGCTGGGCCATACTGAATCCCTGGCTAAGATTCTGCCAAAGGTCGAGCAGCTGCACGGCACTGTATATGAATGGCAGTTTGGCGGCTGGGCTAGCAGAACCTACCAATCGCCAGCCCTCTACGACAGTTTGACCAAGACCATCACTCGCTGGAGAGGTCTGGAACTTACGACGTGGGCTAAGCTGCTGGACATGGAGGCGCACAAGTGCGTTTTGGATGCCCGTTCGTGGTGGTTTGTTGCGTACCAAGCTACCATTGCTGTGCCTGGGGCCCTGCTCAACGGTCCAGCGGAACACCTCGAGGCTTACACAGCCCAGCTTGTGGCTGACCTGCAAATGTACTTTTCAACGGCACCTATAGGCCAGTTTGAGGCACGCCTAGACCTGCTCAGAGCCATGCAGAAACACCTGCAGCTAATGTGCGCACAGTACCCTGCACTCAAAGCCGTGTGTACAGCTCTAGCCAACTTTGTTGCCATGCAGGGCCGTTTCAGTGCAGCTATTGCAGAGCACATTGCTCGTGGCCGCGCACCGATCGAGAAGCAGATGAAGATGGACGTCAAGCTGGCCAGTTGGAAGGATGTCAACATCAGTGCTCTCAGAGAAAGTGCGCGCAAAAGCCACCAAAAGCTGTTCAAGCACGTGCGCAAATTCCGTGGCGTGCTAGCCCAGCCAATGGCCCCTGTAATTGAGCGTGGAATCCCCGAGGAAAAGGCGGCCGTGCCAGTGTTTGTGGCCTCAGAGACCGTCGGCCTCGCCCAAGTGTCGCCGTCTAATGTTGCAGCTAGCCAAGCAATTGTCGAGTTTCTGGCTTCGCACCGCCGTTTGGCCAATGCCTCCAAAACGGTCTCTTTGATGGCCAAGGCTGCTGCTGTGCCCAGCTCTGCATTGCCGGCTGCTGCCTCGCTCAATTCCTTTGTAGACGGCCTACTCGAGTCGATCGCTGAGCTTCGCAAAGAGACGCCCGAGTTCCTCACAGACGAAAACAAGGACATAGTCAAGCATCTCAAAGCCCGCAAGCGCAAACTGTTTTCCGACACTCTTAAGGACCTTAAGACCATGGGTCTACGCTATCATCTTGGCACCGATACTCTAGCAGCCCAGAGCTCGTCAGCTCTAGTCCTTGCCTCGACCAAGTCTCTAGCTGAGCCTGCTGAGGGAGCCGACTTCTATTGGCACAAACTCGTTGATTTGCTGCCTAAAGCACGCCGCACTCCTAATGACCACCATGCCGAACTGACTGGTGGTGAGGTCTCGCGCTGTGTTGGCTATCTTGAGGGCATCCTAGTGCTGGCAAACTCCCAACGTGCTTTGCTTTCCTCCGCTGGAACCAAGCTGCTAGCTCTTGAAGCGCGTGTTGAAACTGCCAAGAACCTTGCATCCATCCTTGCTAATGAGCCTGTGAGCGCCGTGCCTGCCGATGTTGCGCAGTCGTGCAATCTGGCTTGGCTGGTCGAGATATTACGCTTTTCCATACAGCTAACTACGATGCATGCTAAACTTGGCGGTTGCGATAACTCAGCAGCCATAGAGAGTCTAGATAGCTGGCTCAATACATTTGAGGATCTGCGAACACGCGAAAAGGCTTTGTGCACCTTGCCTGATGGTCTTTCCTCGTCGCGCGCCCTAGAACTTGGTTCACTTATGGCCGCAAAAAGCCGCGAGTTTACGTCGGACATTCACAGATTGCTCAAGTCTCGTGGCGATCTAGCATTTGTGTTGAGCCAGCTCCTTAACTGGTCGGGACTTGAGCGTTCGGTGCTGCAGCCACACTTGCAGCCAGAGGTCTTCACGCCTAACCAAACTTCCATCCCCGACTTTGCGGCTGACCTGAGCCTGCTCTGCGACAAGGCCCTCGTTGCTGTTGAAGCCTACAAGAAAAATTCAGTGTCGCTACCGCCGTCTACCGATACTCCAGGCTGGTTTTCTGTCGCTAACAAGGCCGCCTCACTCATGTTCTCGGCGCTCCGGCCCGAAGAGCTCGATGCTAGCCTCAACGAACTAACTAGCCGCCTAGCTTCTATCAACGAAATATCGAGCCCTGCCTCTCATGCCGCGCTCTCATGCCTCGTGTCTCTTGCTGTGCCTATTTTGACCCAGTATGCCCTGATTGTGCGAGCTGCCTACGAACGCCACCTAGAGATACACTCAGCCACAGTCTATCTCGGCTGGATGCTGGGCCGCGCCTACACGCAAATTGCAGCACAGGGTTTCTGCACACCACAAGAAAAGTCTGATGAAAAGGCGGATGCTGGCGAAGAAGGCAAGCTTGAAAGCGGTACAGGTCTGGGCGATGGTGAGGGTGCCGAAGACATTAGCAAGGATGTTGAGCCCGACGAAGACCTCACTGAGCTTGCTCAGGAGCCCAACGAAAAGAAGGACGGTGAAATGGAGGACAATAAAGACGCCATCGACATGGCCGGTGAGGAGCTTGAGGGTGAAGACGGCTCTGCTGCTGGCGATGATGAGGACGATCAAAAGGGCGACGACGGTGACGAAGATGATGATGATGGCATCGACGATGAGATTGGCGACGTAGACGATCTTGATCCCACCGCCGTAGATGAAAAGATGTGGGATGGTGATGACGAGGACGAGGCTGAAAAGGACCAGCAGGGCGACGAGGCCAAGGGCCAACAGAAGAATGAAGAGCAGGCGGCCGAGGGTCAACAAAATGAGGACAAGCCCAAGAAGGACGACCAGATGGAGAGTACTGATGCTGATGAGGAGGAAGCACCTGGAGATGAAGACGAAGATGTGCAGCAGGCACCCGACGAGGCAATCCGCCAGGATCAGAACGTTGAGGAAAGCGAGATTCTCGGAGCGCCCGAAGACATGGACCTCGACCTCCAAGACATGGCTGAGGAGGAAGAGGAGGAAGAGGATGATGCCGAGCTAGGCGACCTCGACATGGAAGCTGGCGAGGAAGATGAAGTTCAAGAAGGAGAAGAGGAAAAGACCGACGAGCGTGATGGGAAGGCGCAGGACGAGGAGAAGAAGCCTGAGGATGATGAGGAGGTTGAGGCTGAAACTGCTGTTGATGAGGCCGATGATGATGACGGGAAGGAGGACCCTGAAGACGAGGGTGACGTTGACATGGCTGCAGACGAGCCTGTTGACTTGGATGACGAAGTGAAGGAGGAGGATAAAGACGAAGACAAGGAACAAAGGGAAGATGCTCAAGACAAGCAGCCCGATGACTCGACCGCTGCGGATAACGTGGCCCCCTCTGAAATTCAGTCTGGCGGCCAAGACCAAAATGCAGACAGCATGGAGTCGGAGGATGCTATGCAGGGCTCGAAGGATATGCAGGAAGATGGAGGCCAGGGCTCTGGTGCGGATGAGAAAGAAGCTGACGCCGGCACCCAGGGTGCCTCCACGCGTCCTGACGATTCGGCGGCGGCACCTGACTCGGACTCGAAGGAGAATGAGGGCGATGACGAAGCCGAAAAGATTGAGCCTTTCCGCAAACTTGGCGATGCTCTCGAGCAGTGGCATCGCCAAAAGCGCGAAATCAAAGAGCCTGGCAGGGCGGACGACACTCCCAAAGAACAAGCGCCTCAGGACAAAACGGACGCTGATGCACAGGAGATGCAGCAGCAGGAGTTCCAACATCTCCAGGACGACGCTGCTGTGCCTGACGCACAAGCTATTGGCGCTGCAACAGAGGACGAAGTGCAGCCCATTGACGATGCCATGGCCATTGACGAAGAGACTGAAGACCCGAGCAACAAGGTGCAGCCTGTCGACGATGCGACGGCCCCAGAGGAGAGTGATGATGCGGCGGCCGACAATACAGACAATGATGCTGAAATGGACGATGTTGAGGCTCCGGACGCGCCCGATGCCGGCACTAACGATGATGTCGACGATGATGCCCGTACTGGCGTCAAAACACGCACAGGTGCATACAACGAAGACCCAATGCTAGAGCCTGAAGACCTACAGGAGTCATCTACAGATGAAGTTGATCCCGAGCCCGAGATCGAAGAAACTTGGACCCAGCTTTCTGCCACGCACCTCGACACTGACTTGCTCGACTTTTCCGCATGCCTGGCCCGATGGGATGCATTTACAACATCGACCTTTGCGCTCTCGCAATCCCTCACGGCCCAGCTGCGGCTGATTCTCACGCCGTCGCAAAGCACGAAGCTGTCAGGTGCCTTCCGCACCGGCAAGCGGCTTGCAATCAAGCGCATCATCCCGTACATTGCCTCGTCGTACAAACGCGACAAGATCTGGCTGCGTCGTGCGGTGCCCACCAAGCGGTCATATCAGATCCTGATTGCCGTTGACGACTCCAAGTCAATGGGCGAGAGTGGCTCGGGTGTGTTGGCGCTTCAGAGTCTGGTCATGGTATCGCGTGCCCTGTCAGCCCTCGAGGTTGGCCAGGTTGGCGTGCTTTCGTTTGGTGCCGACGTTGTAGCGGCCCACGATCTCGCCGAGCCGTTTTCCAGCGCTGATGCTGGCGCACGGGCGCTGCAGCGCTTCCGCTTTGCCCAGGACCGCACGGATGTGCGCCTGCTGATTCGCCGCACAATCGACACCTTCAAGGCTGCACGTCTCGCAAACCCGGCGGCCGGTAGTGAGGATCTGTGGCAGCTAGCGCTGATTCTGTCGGATGGCATCACGCCTTCGTCAGAGCACGATGCCATTCGCCGGCTGCTTCGTGAGGCGGTCGAAGAACGTATCATGGTGGTGTTCATCATCATGGACGACGCCAAAGCAAAGGGCGGGCCTGGCGGCAGCGCAGGCGGCATCAGCTGTAGCAGCGTGCTGGACTTGAAGTTTTCAACGTTTGTCAAGGACGCCGAGGGCAATGCACAAGTTGTTATGGGACGGTACTTGGATACGTTTCCGTTCCAGTACTATCTAATTGTGCACCACCTGGACGACCTTCCAGGAGCCTTGGCCGGCTTGCTACGGACTTGGTTTGCGGAGGTTGCCGCGTAAGTCATGGAGTGGTAGGGCTGATGTTACGCGGAGCTTGCATTGTTTCTAGCCTGCCCTCTGCCGGCCCTCTGCCGGCCGCCCTATTTTATGATATTTAGTTTCTTTTTGCATTTTTCCACCATGTTACTTGCTGTATGGCGTTGGGGTTATTAAAATTCATGTTTTGCTTGTACCGCACCGTCCCTATATATGCACATGTGAGGGAGGCTTTCTCTGCCATCGCCAACTGGAACGTGGACAGGAATGTAGACCGAGCCGGACCTATACAATGGCCGTCAGGAGCACCAACATGAAGGTAAACAAACAACCAGAGAGAACGAGGGCAAATGTTCAAGTACCGGCGAATCCCAGGGCGGCCAGGGACATTCGGCAACCTTTCTTCCTCTATCTCGACTTTGTATATCTGCAGCAAGTCACCCCACGCGATGCCACGCCACGCCACGCCACGCTACAACACCCCACGCCCGACGCTCAACGCCCAACGCCCGACGCTCAACGCCCAACGCCCACCCGCTATCATGGCGATTGCTCAGCTCTTTTTCTTTAGCGCCGGCTTCTGCTGCGCCCTTCTGGTGGCCACGCACCCGCACCTAGTCCCTCGAGACCTGCACTTTTACAGCAGCCTACAGGTCCAGCACATCTGCGAGCCAGACCTAAGGATAGGGCCAGATCTGCATCGAGACACCGCTTGTCCGCGGCGTCTCTGCCATGGTCAGAAGTCTAGATAGGGTCTAGAGTCTCTCTGTCAAGGCCCGGCTGTATTTGCACACCGCCTGCAAACTAAGGCAGTCCGGCGTTGATAAGGCAGCAAGGAGGACCCGCGCGCCGATCGGCCTCCCCAAGGCAAAGTGTGTGATGAACAGCCACCAATCATACCTAGGAGCTCCCGCCTTCGGCTTGTTTCAGCTGCTGCACATATACAGGGTGCAGCTACAACCCAGAGAAGGACGGTGATAATGCAAGAATAGCTTACACGCATAATGAGATAAGATAGTAGCATAGCAACGACAGCTACAGCTACAGCTACAGCAACAACGGGCGCTCGGGGTTAAGCCGGAATGTAGATTGCCAGTAGGGGGGGTGGCCTTGAGTTACAGAAGGGATTTAGTGGCTCGGAAAGTGGCACCGTAGGAAGGCGATGGGCGGAGGCGTGCTTGGTAGGGGCCAGGAGGGCTCGCTACAGGGCGGTTGTGCACTATAGTGTAGCGAGTAAGCAAGCCAGACAGCGCTTATTTCCGTCGGGGGGGGGGGGGGGGGTTCTCGTGTTTTCTATTTTTTCGTCTGTTTTCTGCTGTTTCTGCTGTTCCTGCTGTTCCTTCTTGTGTCTTCTCCTTTCTTCTTTTTCCTGTGTCTGTTCCGTTATTTCGTTTTGTCTCTCTTCTTAAGCCGAGTCTCTTCTTCCTTATCGCCACGCCCGTCATCTCTCTATCTGCCTGCATATCCATGACCGACATGCACGACGCACGCAGGTCCACGGCCAAAGCTGGCCACCACTCCCTCCCCGTCAATAATACGCGAGACTCGAAGACTCAGAAGCTGTAACAGGGGTTGGTGGCGGGACATTGGGCCTCTTCTTTCTTTGTCTTGCTCTGTCCTAGTCTGGGCGGGCGTGTGAGTGAACGGGCCATGTGACTTTTTGCTAGTGGGTAGGGAGATTGTACGGGCATAAGATGTGGGTTCTATAGGGGTCCAAGGCAGATCCAATCCAAGCAGGCGGTGAGAGGGGGTGAGGTGAGATGAGAGGTGAGTGAGGAGGGAAAAGATGAGTGGGTGGGTGAGGACAAACATGTGGCTGAGGGTGAGCAGGTGCATCACATCGTGTTTAGTGATTTGTTCATCGTTCATCGTTCATCGTTCATCGGTCATCGGTCATCGGTCATCGTTCATCGTTCACCATCATCCACCACCGTTCATCGCTCATCATCATGCATCACCATCCATCGCCATCCATCGCCATCCATCGCCATTACCACCCATCCACCCTTACCGACCCCTTTTCACCATGAGTCTCCTCCCCCTTTACCAACCACATGAAGGAGCGGAAGAAAAAGTCCAGATCGGGTCCATCCGGAGTCGGAGATCAAAGTGGACACGGCAGCTCCACTAAGACAACGTCATTTCGTTTTGTGTGATTTTTTTTTTCGCGCTGATAGAAAACGATCGTGACACTGTGCATGTGGACAGTGCAAGCAGTGTGCACGGACTGTGTCACGGTGCCACTGTGCATGTGGACAGTGCGAGCAGTGTGCGAGGACTGTGCCACGGTGTCACGATGCCACTGTGCCTGTGGACAGTGCGAGCAGTGTGCGAGGACTGTGCCACGGTGCCACGGTCTTACGGCGTCTTAACTTGCCCGTCTGGCACGAAAAGAGAAAGTGGAGGCGCCTTTGTGTGACTGTGACTTTGTTTCTTCAAGCAGACGATTTACTAGAATTCACGGCACAGTCGCCTGCTTGGTAGCATAAGAGCCAGCCGGCGCATGGGGTGGACGGCTGAGCGCCATGCTTCGGTGGCCTGCGCCGCAAAAAAGGCCAAGTCTCGACCATAGACAGACCGCCAGACTCAAGGACGAACAGAATTTCACCAATATGTCAAAAGAAAATCTCGAGAAAACTAGGCAACAAAGCCTTGGGAAAAACCTGTCAACTAGGCCAGAGCCTCAGGCACCCAAGCCCCACAAAATAGCTAGAAAAGAGCCGAGAAAGGAAAGAGAAAAACATGGTTAAATTAGATAAAGTCTCGAATTAAGGTCTGAACTTCCTGAAGAAAACACAGCTCGGGACAACAGAAACGACAGGCTGCCCAAGCTTCGATTCATTCTCTTGGGCGGCTCTCACCCGGGAAGGGGGAGGAGGGGGCGCGAGGGCAACGGGCAGAGGGCAGGGGCAGAGGGCAGCAGGACAGGGCAGCAGGACAGGGCAGCAGGACAGGGCAGCAGGACAGGGCAGCAGGACAGGGCAGCAGAACACCAGAACACCAGAACACCAGACACCAGACACCAGAACACCAGACACCAGACACCACACTACACACCAGACACCAGAACACCAGACACCAGAACACCAGACCACAACCACACACCACACCACACCACACACCACACACCACACACCACACACCACACACCACACTACACACCTCAGAAGGCCAGCACACCAGGAACCCAAAAAGGGGCTCGCACCAGTCGCTGACGTTATACAACACATGTGGCTTCCGCCGAGTTTGACCACCACTCCGAGCAGAGCCGCCTCGTCCAATCCTCAAAAGCCCCCCACGCCAGGCACCACGCAGAAACCCAGAACAATGGGAATGGCTGGTCACCTGTATCTGACTCGCCGTTGAGACGTCGAGATCCCACGTAGAACAAGAACGCACAGCGTAAGCCAAGAACGTCGTATAAAAGTAGTTCTGGCCTCCAGATCTCCCTGTGTGCTGAGATCCGTACGTCGTTTTGCTTTGTTTTCTCTCTTCTCTTGATGCCGTCCCGTCCAAAGGATCCGAAGCTATCAAATGAGCAAGAAAAAATCTCACCGGGCATTGAACAGCACTAGCAGGCTTATACTATTATTTCTCTGGCCTGTGATTCGCGGGTCTCGACCTTGCTGGCGGGTTTTTTTCTGTTGATAATCTTCTGGCTCCTAATTTTTCTCTTATTTCTTCCGTTCTTTCTCTTCCTTCTTCCTCTCCCCATTTCCCTTCTCTCCCTCTGTTCCCCCCTCCCGTCTTCCTTGTTCTCCGTGGAGCCACAACGCCCTTCGTCTTGAAATCTCCATCGTCGTCTTCTCTGTCTTCAGCTCTCTTCCTTGCTTCTCTTAGTTCATCTCGGCCTTTATTGGCTTGCTGCTGCCGTTATCCCACTTAGACTTGATCCTTTGTTTGTCCGAGGACCCTCTCTCGTCTCCCTTCCGTCTATTCTCCATCTCCTTTTCTCTGGCCTTCTGTCTTCTTCCAATACTCCTGTGCTGCCCAGGGTCTTGGTCTTCATCCCCAGCTCTCTCTCTCTCTCTCTCCCAAATCCTTCTTCTTTTCATCTTCTACACCAGTAGGCTTTCTTCTTGCAACAGCCTCTTCCTTCCTTTCCCATTCTTTCTTCGCCCCTCTCTCGTGCCTGTTCGCCCGCTCTTATTCTCACCCTCCCTCATCTCCCAATTTCCCAGTCTCTCTATCTTCACCTCCACCACCACCACCACCACCACCACCTCCTCCTCCTCCTCCTCCTCTTCCTCCTTCCCTCAGCATGAGCGCCGCTCTCTCAAAGCGCCTTCCGGCCACCACCCGGCCCTTCAGCTTGCGTGCCGCCCCCGCCAAACGCGAGCGTGTCGTCATCGTCGGCAGTGGCTGGGCCGGCTATGGCCTAGCCAAGAACCTGGACCCTGAAAAGTACGAGCGCATTGTCATCTCCCCTCGCACTCACTTCGTCTTCACCCCTCTGCTTGCCGGCGCTGCCGCCGGAACCCTCGACTTCAGTGCTGTAGCCGAACCCGTGCGTCGTCTCGGTGTCGACTGCTTCCACCAGGGCTGGGCCGACAAGATCGACCTGCGCTCCAAGACTATCACCGTCGAGTCTAACATTGGCGATGAGCGTCCTCTAGTCCCCGAAGCCGTCTCTTCGCCCACTGCCGCCATTGCCCTCCGCACCCAGGCCGGCATCAAGGGCCGCCTGTTCGATGTGCCCTACGATAAGCTGGTTGTTGCCGTCGGCGCCTACTCGCAAACCTTTGGCGTTAAAGGTGTCCGCCACAACGCCCACTTCCTGCGTGATGTTGGCGATGCTCGTGCTATTCGCATCCGTCTTCTGCGTTGCTTCGAGCGTGCTGCCCTCCCAACCACCTCCGAAAGCATGCGTCGCCAGCTTCTGCATTTTGCCATTGTCGGTGGCGGCCCTACCGGCATCGAGTTTGCTGCCGAGCTGCACGATCTGATCCACGAAGACCTACTCAAGCTCTACCCCTGCCTAGCCCCTTTGATTAATATTACCGTGTACGACGTTGCCCCGAAGGTCTTGCCCATGTTTGATGCAGCCCTTTCCTCCTACGCCCTCGATCTGTTCAAGCGTCAGGGCATCCAGGTCAAAACCCTCCACCACATGCTGGGTATGCGCCGCGACGATGCCCCTGCTGAGGATGGAGAGGGTGTTATCAAGCTGCAGATCAAGGAGGAACCCGAAGAGGTTGGCGTTGGTCTGGTTGTCTGGTCCACTGGCCTGACCCAGAATCCCGTGGTTAAGAAGCTGCAGGACGGCGAGTTTGTCGTTCCCAGCGTCCTCCTTGAGGCGGCCAAAGTTAGAGTGATGCGCCATCCCCGCTCTGGCGGCATTGTTGTCGACAACCACCTGCGCATGAAGGTGCAAGACACCGCCTCCGAGGCCAACGCCCCTCTGCCTGACGTTTTCGCCATCGGCGACTGCACTTCTGTCGAGGGCGCGGCTTATCCCGCCACCGCCCAAGTGGCGTCGCAGCAGGCCAACTACCTGGCTAAACTGCTCAACAAAACCGCCCAGGAGCCCGAGTCGATCGACAAAGCCCGCCCCTTCAAGTTCCGCAACCTAGGTGTCATGGCCTACGTCGGCTCGTGGAATGCCATGTACCAAGCTAACACTGACGGCCTCAAGGGCCGTGCTGCATGGATCATGTGGCGCATGGCCTACATGACCAAGAGCATGAGCTGGCGGAATAAGCTAACCGTCTTCTTCTCATGGCTCAGTACGTACCTGTTTGGCCGTGATATCTCTCGCTACTAAGCCAGAAAGCTGCCACGCCACGAATAGAAGCGTGGCCATCAAAGACATGCCACGCAGTGCCACACCGCTAGGCATCTTGGCGATGAACAAGCAAGGTGAGGTAGGGGTTTAGCAGTGAATACAAATACCAACCCCTGCTAGAAACCTAGGCTCTTCGTGCAATAAATAATAGAGTGCGGCGGCGAGTGGAACTACTATATCTCAGCCGATAGCTGAACATTCGAAGCCAAGGCCAAATAGTCCCTTTTCCCGAGAGTGCCAGTCCGCGTGACCGTCCAGGCTAGACCTAATCCGAGCCTGGGACACACACGTAGTAGACGTCTACAGGAGCATGGCCCCGGCCTTTTTTGCGTCTCTCTCTCTCTCTCCCTCTCTGAATATCTAGCGAGAACGGGCAAGCTGAACAGACGGGCGGCAGGCTTTGATTGATTTGATTATACCTCTTGGAGGGGTGGGGCGGGTGTTTGTGTTCTTTGGCTGTTTGCTTTTGTTTTACTATAATTGTTACGTACACCAAAACTGGAGGCGTCATTTATCGAGGGTAGACGGGAAAGAAGATGTTTGTTTGCGGGCGCTGCTGCAAAGATGGCAAAAGCAGAGGTCCTTTTTAATACTATAGACTGGCAACATTAGACATATAGACTACAAAATATACCGTGAAACAACATGCAAGTTCTCGCAGAAGGAGTGGCCTGGGAACTATATGAAACGGGGTCCCGGTGTATTGATCATAGGATAGATATTACGCCGAAGAGCGGGACTAACATATAGGACGTTGCACAACGTCACGTCAAGACCGGGAAAGAAACAAAGTAATTTGTGCAAAAAAGAACACAAAAAGGTAGTAGAAAAGAAAGAGAAGATAAACATGTACATGGAAGGGGAGAAGAACAGAGCTTTGGAAGTTAACAGGCAGCAGGGCTAAGAAAGAACTTGGAGAACAATGCGCCCCGTTTTCCGTTACACTTGGTGAAATCTCCCTTCTCAGCGCAGCGCCAGAAAGACTCCTAGAAGTTACCGTCACAGGTCTTGCGGCTGTCAGACTCAACCGGAACATCCTTGACGATCAGCGTCTTGCCAGTCTCCGAAGTCACACGGACATCGACCTTTTCAGTGCCAAATCCAGTGTTCTTTTCAAAGAAGTTGTAGTCCTGGCGTTTCGTAGCCTGCCATGTGGCACCCCCATCAGTGCTGACCTCAAGTGACCCAACCGGCTCATTGGAGTTAACGACCTGCATGCTAAACCAGTATGCCGACGCGCCGCTCTTGTTATGCAGCACAATGGGGCTCGTGATACCGCACGTAACAAACTCGTATGAAACCCCAATCTCCCCCGCAGACGCATCGGCGAACTGTAGGAAGGCATCGGAGAAGAGATCGAGATGGCCAGCCTCACAAGAGGGGCACGAGTCAACAACCATGACGGTTAGAGTATTACCGTTGGGCCCAGTCACCTCGAGGCACGCACCACAGTTGCCCGAACTATCCCAGTCGGCGGTCGGGTAGGCAACACCGAAAAGACCGCTAGGAATGGTGTATTCGGTGAACGAGCATGTGCCACCGGAGACATTGCCACCGTAGAAAGTAGCCTTGCCATCGGTCTTGGGGTCGCCAAGAGAAGTCTGGCCCAGTGTAGCAGGTGAAGAAGCCTGGGGCGCGGCAGCAGCAGCGGAGCTAGAAGCAACAGAGGCATAGGCAGATGCGCCAGGCTGTTGGCTGGGCACAGCGGCTGAGGAAGGGGTAGGATGGTAGTAGGAAGAAGCGCCATACTCAGCGACAAGAGTCGATGATGCTGAGCTAAGAGCCGCGGGAGTCTCTATGATGATGGGGGCTGAGGTCTGCACGGGTATCACAGGTGCCTGGGCGGAAACAGAGGTAGCCTTGGCTGGAGCGTGGCTACCACCCCGGCACTTTGTTCTGGTAGTGGAGGACACAGCAGCAATTCCGTGAGCGGGGGCTGTCGAAGCAGGGTACGGCAAAGTGAGCATGCTGGCCAGAGTGCTCTTACCAACAGCAGGATCGGCCTGTTCCGCGACTATGGGACCAGTGCCATAGTCAGGGGAGTTGGCAGAGGTGGCATGCGGCCCACCTCCGGCATTGCTAGAAGCGCTTTTGCTCATGGCCAGCGTAGGCACGGCACTCTGGGTGTGGGCAGCACCAGGCGTAAAGCTGCCGGTAGGGGCAAATCCACTAGGGGCGATATGTCCAGTTTGGTGGGAGAAGCCAGAGGGAGCAGTCATGCTTTCCTGGTAGCCTTTCCAAGCATGGTTGGTGCCATACTTGGTGTTGTTAGAGTTACTGCTATGGTAGCCAACGCGGCGATCACCGTGGGGCCCAGAGGGCGCCGCAGCAGCAAGACCGCCAAAAGCAAGAAGAACAGTAGTGGTACGCATCGTATGTACTTGAAAAAAAGACGGAAGAGTGTAGGGCCAAAAGAGTGAACTGTTGAGTATGATATTCCTGATATCACAAATTGCAAAACGAATGTCAACGTCGCGAGAGACTGCAGAAGAAAAATAAAAGAGCAAAGAGCAAAGAGCAAAGAGCAAAGAACGAACGTGGTGAAAAAGGAAGAGCACTTATCACAAGGCGTGAAGTGAAGGTGAACATACAGCTTCACGGCAAGCACCACGAGACAGCACAACCGGCTTCTTTTAAAGCCAGACCGTCCTAGCTCCAGCAACACGTTACGCCTTGTCGTTTCCTTCTTTCCCCATCCAATCACTTTGTTTTCTCTTGCTCATCTGGGGATGTCTGTGTCCAAAACCTCGCAACACCAATTTGCTGGACATGGTTCGCTGTCAGTGGAACATGGCGTTGCTTCTTTGGGAAAGTCTAGCTAGCCCCTCTAAGCGCAAATTTGGCCATGGGGCCCCTACTGAACATGCTCAACATGATAGGCTAGCGAAGTCCAGGGCAACTATAGCAAGGGGTCAGTAGTCCGACGAAATAGAGAATGTAACCAGACGTTCGTCTGCTCGTTTAATCTGTGTGCAAACTTCTGGTAGCGGAATCTACAATAGCATGCGCCGGAGTCCTTGGAGGTACCTTTCGTCAAAGACACGGCGGACTTAATTCGAAACCAACTACTAGATGCTGGCCATTATAACATAGTTTCAAGTGACCGAAACGACTAACATATAGGCGAGCGAGTCGCCACCTCTTGTTCCTGTTGTTCTCTCTTGTCTGTCTATCCTCTGGACTCAATTTCCCATGAAACACTAACCTGAGCATCTGCATGACCAGCCAGCCCAGGGCAAAAGCAATCCCGCACCCCAGAAGTTTGCAGTGCCACAGTTACATATTTGAGAGAACATTCCGATGAGGCTTGCTTGCCACTCGGCCCTAGGGAGATGGTGGAGCACATAAATTGCTCCGTCACTAATACGCGGGCTGACTAAGTCAAGACAAGCAGGACGAGACTAACAATGAGACGACAGCATGTCTGGGAATATGTATCATGGATTCTATTAACCCACAAATCGATTGCTGCTAGCTGCCGTGTCAACGCCTCACATGCAGCCCTTGTGTCGTATCATATGACAAGTCCGGCCCTTTATGCAAACACATGTCCGGAGTGAGTGAGTGGTTTGATTGGAATATATTTAGCGTCTACTGTCCAGAGTGAGTGATGTCAAATGTATGGATATCAACGATATGAGAAGACACAAACAGCTCCTGCACGCATGGAGGATGCAGTATAGCGAGTATGTGTAGCACCACATAGCGGCCAGTAACGGGATAGATATAGGCATGGGTAGCGCGTGGAGAATATAAGAAAGGGCAAAAACGCCGAGAAACAAAACCAGCTTCGAGTGTAGGCTGTCCTCGTCTAGCAGACCTATGATCAGCTACTCGGGTATGCAGGCCATAACGCCTTCATGGGTCCATCGGGAGCCGTAGGCTATTGCGCCTTGATCGCTGCAGTGCCGTTTTCGACAGTCCTTAGTTGACGTTAGTGCATCGATGTCCTTGCCCTGTCAACGCTATTGCCGGGCAGTCAGTCCTCCGGCTATAGAATCCGGGATATACATTTGATGGGGTCTTCCAGTTCAATCAGGCGCCGTCGTATGAAACATGACGTCCTACACTTTGCAGCAGCAGCAAAGAAACAAAAACGCGTAAAATGCGCGCACAATGGGTAGGCCGGAGGAGGTTACTCGGGGTAAAGTGTTTGCGTTTCATCAGGGGCCAAAGTACTCTATATCAGCCACTCACTCAGAGCGCTACAGGGAATCAAATCCCTCACTATGAAAGGCCACCCACCGTTTGTACGCATGCGGCTTGCACACTATCCACAGAGGGTTCAAAGCCTAGACCTAGACAGTTGACGCTGCGTGATAGCGACTGTTGCCAAGTATGAGGCGCCGGACGCAGCAAGCCAAGTACACTGAGAATTGCGTGCGCCAGCCACAGCCACACCGTTGTCATGTAGCCCTTTTAGGATAGAACAGAGTTGTGCTGACTAACGCGGGTGCGCCACCCGCCGCCACAGCTCCGCCTCACTAAACTCTGATCCTACCACCAAGCAACATAAAGCTAGTATCCACAAGCTTTCACCAAAATCTAATGCCGGATCCGGATCCTTACTTCAAGTATCACGTTCTTCTCTTCAGCTTCTTTGCTTCGCTTCCATCGGTCTTTTTTTCCCCATCTACATCATGCTCATGGCGACGCCTTGTCTCTGATTGGTCTTCATTATCTTCAAATCTTCCTGATAATAGTATATAAAGACAAGCACACAACGCAAATATTCAGATACCATACTACACATATAATACGACAACCAATCTGCCACTGCCCACTTGCATCTTTGGCCTTGGCTTCTTCCACTGTTCTTTTCCGTCTTTCCTGCGGCCACCTTGCGTTGTCTGTCTCTCTTCTGCTGGGCTTCGACCTCTGCGTTTTACTGCTCCAATCCTGCCGTCTGTCTTTCTCTCGCCCTAATCTCTGCATGCTCCTGATCGATAATTTCACAAGACGTCATTGAGCTTTGGACAAGGCTAGCCTAGCAAATAAAGTAAGCTATTTTTCTGCCATTCAACTCCACCTCACTGCATAAACTGGCCTGTCTCTGTCTCGTCCGCCCCTTCTGCTTGTCGCTCTCCGTTGATTTTTGATAGAGCTGGCGTCAGCACAGGCATCCCTTCTCCAACCCCTCAGCAACCCCCGACAGACGCTGACACCCATATTCCCAACAGCCAAGCCTCGTACTGCGCACTTGTCCAACCTAGAGTCTCTTGCAAGGCCCTTAGTGCCGTTTATATCGTCGCAGCTTCACTACACTGTTGCTTCTTCTTTCTTCGCTGCGGCGCTTGTCGCTCCTCGTCTCTCCATCTCCTCCTTGCCAGCGAGCGAGTTAGTTCCTTGGTCATTTGTCTTCGGCTTCCCCCCCTAGACACCTGGTTTTCCAGTTGGTTCGAACCATCGCTAAACACCCCTCGACACAATGGAGCCTCAATCACCACATTTCAGTGCCGATGCTGAAACATGCCGAATCTGCCGCTGTGAAGGCACTCCCGACGACCCCCTATACTATCCATGCAGGTGCAATGGCAGCATCAAATTCGTGCATCAAAACTGCTTGATGGAGTGGCTCTCGCACTCCCAGAAAAAATACTGCGAGCTATGCAAGACACACTTCCGCTTTACAAAAATGTACAAGTCTGATATGCCGCGATCACTTCCGCCTCGCGTCTTTGTCAAGCACGCTGCTATTTATCTTGCCCGAAATGCCGCTGTCTGGATGCGAGCCCTTCTTGTTGCCAGCATCTGGCTCTGTTGGCTGCCGTACTTCATGCGCCGCTTGTGGACCTTCCTGTTCTGGGTTAGCGACGATGGCGTCGACGGCCTGTTCATTACTTCTCCTCATGCCCAACATATGAATGGCCGCGATATAGCCATCCTCCAGAGACTCGCCATATGCCCCTCCTCACCACTCATCGTCTCGCATTTCTGCCCACCAATTTCGCAGTTCTCGTACGCCGTCTATGAGCAGGTTGTAGCGTCTTCACAGTATGGTGGCTCCTACCCTTCCACATCAAGCTACTCAATCGGCGAGCGCCTCTTCTTTGGCCTCCTTCGCTTCTTCTTTCCCGGCCCCGCCAGTCGGGCCGAGATGTCCGCTCTCAATCCCAATGCATTCGCCTGCCCCGATGACAGCTCTTCTGTGCTAGGAGGGGTGTCTTTTCTCCGCAACATTACAAAGTATCCTTACGTCAACAAGGCTATCATTACTGTCTTAGAAGGCCAGCTCATTACCATAACCGTCATCCTGTCTTTCATACTGATCATTCTTGTTCGAGACTACGTTGTTCAGCACCAACCTGAAATCAACGCCCGGGATGTGGCACAGGAGGCAGCTGCACGAGAAGTTGCCCTGCACCAGGCCATACTTGCTCTCGTTGGAGACAGTGGCAGTGAAAATGACAGTGACAGTGACAATGACGATGACAACGACAACGACAACGACAACGACAACGACAACGACAACGACAACGACAACGACAACGACAACGACAACGACAACGACAACGACAATGACAATGACAATGACAATGACAATCTCAACCCCCATCTAGACACCAACGTCGATGCTGATAATACGAAACACAGGTCTCCAACAATCCTCAGACTATTTCCTGACGATTCTGATGAAGACAGCCTTCACCCCGAGATTCTTCGCCACCGCGCCCTTTTTAAACAATACACATTCTGGCATCTTTCGGGCCAGCTTCAAGCCCGCGAGCCTGCTTGCATGGACATTGAGTACTTCCGCCTGGTGGATACTTGCATTCAGGCTACTCTGAGGGCCCACGACCTCGAAAACAGCACAGCTTTACTGAAATTGCATACTAAGGTTGACTACCTTCCGACTACCCGTAAGAGTTTTGACAACTACATTCGCCTTTTAATCAAAAACAGAGGAAATCTTGTAGATGTTCTAGCAGACGCGACTACGTCTCCTATTCCTTCAGATCCGGCACTAATCAATGCTCTTCGGGAACACCTTGATGCCAACAACCTTGCCCTGTTTCCTGAGACTATCCTGCCTGAAACCCTGGAGGAGATGGAAGCAGGGAAGATCGTTGAAGCGGAATTCGAGAACAACGGCCTCAGTAATTTTGCAGCCTCGACAACCAACTCCAATCTTCTACAAGCCGGCTCAGCCTCAAGCAGCCGTGAGCTTCCAGATGCTGAATATGAGCAGCCTGTGTATGAGGATGGCCCGTCAAATAGCTCTGAAGCAGCCAGGATGAAGGACAAAGGGAAAACGAAGGCCATCTTAGAAGTCCCTAACGGAGTTGGGGACGAGGGCTTCATCCGCCTTCTTGAATCCAATTCCAAAATGCGGAACAACCCAAGTAGTGATTCTTCATCCCGTCCTCGCTCGCAGTCCGATGGCCCTGTAATACGTGATAACATTAGCCCTCTCGGCAATGGAAACTGGGCCTTTGGGCCTTCAGCTTCTCCTTCGCAACATGACAGCTTATCTGAAACATCTACTACTTCTGGTATCGCAGGCCCTTCTGGCTGGTCCTTCTCAGCTCTGGAATCACAGCCTCTCTTCGCCCGTACTAGAGACGATGAAACCCCCTTTGGAGATTCTTCACCCCCTCGTCATAATAGTGGCCACAGCCGTGTTCAAAGCGAAAACGGCAGCAATGGATCTCGACTTATGTCTACTACAGGCCTAGATGACAGCGATAATTCGGATTGGGAAAGCATTTCAGACGAGCAGGGCAACGATCAAGCTGCGCGCCCAGTCGGGCAAAGCCACAGTGACAATGAAGACATGCTCTCTGAGCGATCTAACAACATCGGGCCTACACCAAACGAGAATAGCGATCAAGATTCAACCCCGGGGGAAACTCCAGGGGAAACTGAGATGACTGAGATGTTCAGAAACCCAGATCAGAACACCCATGATCAGCTGCGTCTCGAACCTGAAATTATCAACCATTTTGCTGCGCCCCTTGGAAACCGCCGACGCCCAATTATTATTGAGCCTGCTGACCATGTAGAACATGTGGAAGATGTGGAAGATACAGAATCGGAAAGTGACATGGAGTACAGACCTGAACCACGTCGCGGAGGCGAGGGTCGCGATCCCCGTAATGTTCCCATGGTTCTTGATGTCCGTGACGGCAATGATTCCTCTAGAGATCCTAGCCCAGAACGCCGGCGAAATGAAGAGACCCAGGGCCAACAACATGTGGCCAATCTTCCGGGCATCCTAGCCGAGTTTATGTGGGGTGACCTTGATGAGGATGATGATATTCTTGACGTTGCTGCTGATTTTGATAATGACGACGGCGGCTGGTTCGACGCTGTACCTGACGCCGAAGATCCCGCAGCCAACGATGGCGCAGCTGGCGAAGGTGAAATATTTGACAATGACGAGTTTGACGGCATCATGGAGCTTCTTGGAATGGCCGGGCCCATCTTTGGCCTCTTCCAGAACTCCATGTTCTGCATTTGCCTCGTTTTAGTCTCGCTTATTGTTTGCGTCGTGCTGCCCTACAACATCGGACGCATCACCTCATGGTTTATTGCCAGCCCATTACGCCTGGTCCGCATGGTCTTCTTCTTGGTTTCCATTATCCAAGACATGGCCGCTATGGTTGGCGGCATAGCAACATACTTGCTTTCTTCCCCTATTTATTACATCAGCATGTCTTCTGGCTGGCTCAAGCCTAACTCTAGTCTTGTACATGTCCTTCAGGGATCCTGGAACCTATCATCCCAAGCGTTTGCTCGCTCGCAGGGACTCTTCTGGGGAAGCGGCAGTAGACCTACAGAGCTCCAGACTTTTACTGTCATAAGCCATGCTTCGCTTATCTCGATCAAGGCGGCCATAACTTCAGTCTTCATATTTGTCTTTCAACTAGCACAGGCTATTGGTACGGCCTTCTGGAAGTCTGGCGTTGTATTGGCTCATCCCACTACCTGGGATTTTGCCTACAGCTTGTCAACTGCCCAAGATAGCCTATCACATATCCCACAGATGTTCCATGCTATCAACTTTCAGGCTGTTGCTGCCCTTCTCAAGAACCCCAGCATGTGGATTATCAACATTGGCAACCCTGAGAACTACGCTAATATTGACCCGACTTTGATTCATTGGTCAGGCTGGGATCGATTTCTAGTCATAATCATCGGCTATCTCTCCATAACCGCCACGTCTGCATTGTACCTGAACCAAAACCTCTCTTGGCTCTCGTCTTTGCTGGGCGAAGAAGTTGAAGATATCCTTTTTGAAGCCCTCACGCAGGCTGGCGGTGTCATGAAGGTTTTGGTCATAATCTCGATTGAAATGCTGGCTTTCCCTCTGTATTGTGGCATTCTCGTAGATGCCGTGTTACTTCCTTTATTCAGGGACGCGACCATGCAGTCTCGCTTCGACTTCACCATGCAAAACCCCATGACATCCATTTTCATCCATTGGTTTGTTGGCACCGGCTACATGTTCCACTTTGCCTTATTTGTGTCTATGTGCCGCAAGATTATGCGCAAGGGTGTCCTGTGTAAGTACAATCAATTATCTTATCCATTAGCAATCAAGCCCCTCCTCTCCCTGCTTTGTAACATACTAACTCCAACGCTGTACAGACTTTATTAGGGACCCGGATGACCCCGAATTCCACCCCATTCGCGACGTTCTTGAGCGCAAGTTCTTTGCACAAGTCCGGAAGATCATGTTTTCGGCGCTTGTGTATGGCGCATTGATCGTTGTCTGTCTTGGTGGTGTAGTCTGGGGCATTTCGCTTTCGTGCATGGACATCTTCCCTATCCATTATTCATCCAACGAGCCCGTCTTGGAGTTCCCAATCGACCTGCTTTTTTATAACTTCTTGATGCCCGCAGCCGTCAAGTTCTTCAAACCCGATAGCGGCATTCTGACCATGTACACGTGGTGCTTCCGCAGGTCTGCACGCATGTTACGACTCACATGGTATCTCTTTGGCGAGCGACGCATTGATGAAGAGGGCACCCTGCGTGGCGTTGGGGGAAAGCACCTTCCATGGTACAAGACGATGACGTTGCAAGTGGTCAAAAATCAGGTGGTGCCCATCAAGATGAAAGCCTTTTTCTGTCCAGCCTCCCCAACGCCTCGTCCGACCAGTGAGTCCAAGCTGCAGAGTCTTTCCGATCGAAAGCAGGAGCTCGTAGCTGCCGGCAGGCTTGTTCCAGACGGCCAATTTACTCGCGTTCCCGCGTCGGATTATGTACGTCTTGTTAGAGGCCGGAGCGTCTTTATCCCAGTCGAGGAGCGCGATATGTTGCGCCCGTTTGTTGCACCGCCTGGCTCGGACATTGTCACGTCGCACTATGAGTTGGTTTATCTGCCACCTAGATTCTATCTGCGGATCCTAGCCTTTATCATGTGTCTATGGACTTTTGCCGCTATTACCGGAGTGACCCTGAGCGTCATTCCACTAACTGTTGGCCGATACATTTTCACCGCCTTATTACCGGATCATGTGCGTACCAATGATATTTATGCGTTCACCATTGGTGTCTATGCTCTGTGCTCGTTTGGCTGGATACTGCACCGCATCAAGGATGCTACTCGCCATGGCCATAATGCCATCACTATGCTGAAGACGACACTTACGGATCCCGAGTTTCCCACATGGGCTGTGGGCGTGGTTTCCAAGGGCGCAGAGCTCGTTTACACCTACGTCATTCTCCTGCTTGTGTTCCCCATCCTAGCAGCCTTGCTGGTCGAGCTGTACCTGCTTATTCCTTTACACACCTATTTTTACCCGTCCAAAGACCCAGCCAACCGCCATGTGATACCGCTTATTCAAACATGGACGCTAGGTATATTGTACCTCAAACTGGGTAGCCGCATCATCGCCCGGCGCTATGGAAACAGCCGTTTTGGTCGGGCCATCCGGGCAGTCATGAACCGTGGCATTTACAACCCACGCGTCCGTCTCTTTACGCGTGCCTTTGTCCTGCCAGGTATTGCGCTCTCATTAGCAGCCATGGCAGCGCCGCCAATGCTCATGCAGTTCACCATCTCCACTAACGTGCTAGCACCCACATCGAATGATGCTTCAGCGCAGGCGCTCATGTACCGCATGAGCTACCCGCTGGCGGCCATGTGGATGGCACTTTTGGTGGGACTAAATGCATTCTTTGGCGTCGTCAATAACTGGTCGGCCAAGATCCGCGACGAGGCGTACCTAGTTGGTGCTCGTCTTCACAATCTTGGCGAGCCCAAGGCCGGTCGTGGCCAATGGCGGACAGGCCAGGAGTGATTGGTGAGTGATGGCGGACAGACATACACAACAAAGGAAAAGAAAAAAAGAAAAAGGTCAACGTCCTATGCATGGACACGGGGGTTGACGACAACGTGTTATTCGTGTTTTGTCTTGGTATAGGGGCTGGTACAATAAGACCCCAGAGACGCGTTTTATTTGATTCATTTTTTGGGCTTGATGGGGGTTCTTGATGATATTGGAGTCTGTTTATTTTAGTGGTTGTATGTATAACTATTTCACTTTATGCCGTCCATTTTCTGTCGCCTACAGCATTCTCAGTTACGACATGTAGTGAACGGTCAAGCAGAGCTATGGCGCTTTAGAGTGTTTGAAATACGGGTTATACCCAAGAGTATGCTGGACATTTGAAACTCCACGCGCAATGTACTTACATCATCACGTCTTGCAATACAGCTGGTTAGTTAGGGGTGGGAGACGAGGAGACACACGACAACCGCATCTCGATAGTAGTTCTTGTATGTGGTGCTCGATGGCAACAGCAATCAATACAAAGAAACGACATGTCCAGACGAGCCGGCTCTTCCCAAGCTCCCCGAATCAAAGTCTCCAAGGCACTGAGAAGGAAGAGTCCAGATTGGGCCGGACAAGTTCCAGGCGTGAGTGAGTATAACCCTAATATGGCGGGGCATCCACAGGTCACGTGGTGATAAATGGGCAGCACGATATATTGTACAACATCATGGGTTTGGCGTGGAAGCCGCCTCCCAGTCTGCCTTGCTCCCAGAAATAGCTTCCTTTTTACCATCAGACCCGCGAAAATGGTCTACTACTTTACTTCAAAGGTGGTTGATCCACCAGCCAACATTTACGTCGGCAAAGACAAATTCGAGAGTGAGTGCTCAGAGAGCCCCCCCCCCCCCTCCTGTGTAGAGACAAAGCTGATCTGATCCTCCGATCTTGCAGACGAGGAACTGATTGCCCATGGGTGGGATAAAGATGTGTGGTAAGTCTTGTTTTGTCTTGTTTTTTTCAATCAACCCCAAGTGCATGTGCTGTAGGTGCCAAGTGTCCCGGCTGACAGTCAAACATCATAGGGTAAGTCTAGCAACCAGCCCACAGCGACCTTGGACCCATGAACAAGCAAAAAAGCAGAAGAGAGCCTAAATAACACTCTGCTCATGTACTTGCATATGCCAGTTCCACGTCGACAAGCTGTCCAGCGCGCATATTTACCTTCGCATGAAAGACGGCCAGACTTGGGACAACCTGCCGGCCGAGCTAGTCACGGACCTTGCGCAGCTCACTAAGGCCAACTCCATCGAAGGCAGGTCTCTCATCCATCCGCTCCCTTCTTTTGCAATCTCTCACTAACGCTGCAGTCCATCGCGTCGTCGGGCGCCCGCTCGCGCTACACTCCAGGCAACAAAAAGGACAACATCACCGTCATTTACACGCCATGGGCCAACCTACACAAGGACGGGTCCATGGTCACGGGCCAAGTGTCCTTCAAAGACCCACGCAAAGTGCGTCGCATCCTGGTACCCGCACGCGAAAACGCCATTATCAATCGGCTCAACAAGACACGTGTCGAGCGCCTGGCGCCCGAGCTTGATCTGGCGGCTGAGAAGGAGGAGCGGCTCAAGGAATTACGCAGACTCGAGCGCATCGCCGCCCAGGCCCGCCGCAAGGAGGAGCTGAGGCTGGAGAAGGAGTACCAGGAGAAGAAATGGCAGAAGGAGCATGCCTATGACGATCTCTTCAGTGAGGAGGGCATGGAGGCGTCAAGCAACGCAAATAGACCTGAGGACTGGGAAGACGACTTTATGTAAACAGGGCCAAGAGACGGGACATTGATGTACTGTAAATGGCGAAAGTTTATAATAAGTGATATGAACTATGTATTATGATATTCTACAGAATGGGATGGGGGGAGGGGGGGGTATGTGCAGAAGATGCAAAACAAAGGAAAACAAGCATAACGCTGGCTAAACACAATCATCACACATTTCATGATGTGCCAAAACAAAAAGAAAAGAAAAGACGCCGGCAAAAGAAAAAGAAAAAGTAAAAAAAGATTACACTCGTGTCCCTCAAAAATTGGGCACGAACCCAATTGTCTTGCTCTTTTCAGACATCTCCGGCATCTCATCAATGCCAAGATCTTCAAGCTGCCCGGCCAGCGACATCGTCGTCTCATACCTCATTTCCCTTCTCCCATGCACCTCCTTCACCGCGCGCCCAGGGCTCTCTGTCGACCACCCCTGGCCCCTGTCTTCAGGCAAGCGCACATCCACAGCCCCCAGAGTATCTGCAATGTCCAGCAGGAGCACATCCATTGGGCAGATGTACGCAATCTGGCGGCGCTGTGACCACGCCAACACATGGCCACACACCAGACCCTGGCGACGGTCGATAACCCAGGCGCCCGAGTCGCCAGGCAGACCAATAGGCAGCGAGGCGGCACTGCGGCTAGAATCCAGGCCGGCGGGCGGCGGTGGAATGGGAGAGACCTGGTAACTATGTGAGATGGTGGTGCGGCCGTATATCTTAACGCTAGTCAGGGTCGGTAGAATCATGCCGGTCTGCAGACCAGAGGTACGCGCCATGCACTGCACCTCGAGGCCGGGCAGGTTCAGTGTCGAGGCCACAGCTGTTGGCCACAGAGGCGGCTTGTCAGGAGAGCAGGCATCGCCGTCGGCTTCCGGCTTGCCGCTACCGGAAGGCAGCTCGATTCGCGGTATTGTATTTGCAGCTGGCAGGCGGTCAGCTTTAAACTCAAATAAGGCCCAGTCGATCTCGTGCACGAGACCGTCCTTAATGCGCCGACGGATTCCACTTGAGGCATACACTTGGCCTAGGCTATATGTGTCGAGATGGTCCTCGTCTGCCGTCTCTTCGCATGGGAAAAAGTCGGAGGGGACATCTTCCATGGCGGGCTGCGTGACGATATAGTCATCGCCATACCCTGCCTCAACTCCCTTGATGTCACCTGGTTCGGTAGAAGAGAAGGCGTCCATTCCCTCATCCTCTGAGTCAGTCATATATTCGTGTACGTCGAGATCCGGTACTTCCGAGTATTCATCTTCTGAGTCGGAAAGCTCCATGGAGAACTGCGCATAGGCTGCCGCCAAGAGCGCCTTGTCGCGCTCCATATCCTCGCTGTCTGCATCATCATTAGAAGCAGACGGGTCAGACTCCAGGTTCTGTTCGGCGTATGCTCTAGATCTCGGCGGCGCCAGAGTTTGCTGCGCCCATACAGGAAGAGGCCGGGCCTGGCCCTGCTGATTCCGCCGCTCGGTAGCCGCGAAGAGCGACTGTTGCTGCATAAAAGAATCCAGGTCCGACTGTGGAGCACGATTGATTGCCCCTAGTGTCGGAGCTGGGCCTGCAGCTGTAGCGGGATCAGCCTGTTGCTGTTGTTGTTCTTGCCTATTGGCAGCATCTCCACCCCCACGCTCGGTGAACGAAGACGGCAGCGGCTTACGGCGAACGCAGCTTCGATGCACCAAAGGCTCTTGAGCATCCTGAGCAAGAGGCGATGGCTGGGCAGACCGCTGGGTGGAGATTTTGGATCTAGACTGAGTATTACAAGACGCCACACCGCTGGCAAGGGCATTGTTGTTGTTGTTGTTGTTGTTGTTGTTGTTGTTGTTGTCCTTTGCAGCTCCACTATATCCAGAATCTTGCTCGGGGTCATCCAGCATGTGGTGGACAGTCATCCCATATGGCCTCTCATCAACCATGACCAGC
This sequence comes from Ceratocystis smalleyi, assembly GCA_003449175.1. NCBI lineage: Eukaryota > Fungi > Ascomycota > Sordariomycetes > Microascales > Ceratocystidaceae > Ceratocystis > Ceratocystis smalleyi. The sequence goes on along the minus strand of NETT01000010.1, from coordinate 32,760 downwards.
CCGCCAAAACTGACTGGGGGCAAATGACGCTCGCCGTTCCAGGCACCGATGCTAGCACCGTTCGTAGGTTGTACCTGGAAATCAACATTGCGCCCCTTGTCTTCGTCATCCTCCTCATTGCTATGGTGGTTGCTTCGGCGAGGTGCAGCGTTATGAGAGCGCACAATCTTGCCACTCCGTACCTTGAGGCCAAAGCCCATGCCCGTCTCATCGTCAAAAAGATCGCCCAGCTTGCACTTGAGAATGGCCTTGACCTTGCTGACTGAAGAGCACACAATAAGGACCACAGGCTTCGTCTTATTAGGGCTAGGTCCCATTGATTCGAGAGAAATCTCGACAGTTTCAGCATGCTTGCGGTAAAACTGCTTCAGCGCGTGGTTGATCTGATGCATGAGGACGTTGTTCCACGTATTGGTGACTTCAGTAGGCAGAGGCACCTGCACTTGATTGTACAGGCGAAGTTTAGGCTTTGCAGAAACAGAGCAAGAGGCCTGGGCTGATGCTGGAATGGGGGGAGGTGCTGATGTTGGTGCTGCTGGGACTGGTGCGGGGTGTGCTCCTGGTGCAGGCGGTACCACTGGCGTTGGAATAGGGGGTGCCGTGTTAAGTGATTCGCTCATTGCCGAACCGAGGTCGGGGGCTGCGCGAGCTATGTGCCGTCAGTTAGTATTAATCAGATTAGGACTCACTCGGCAAGGACATTGGATATTGACATACCAGGCTTTGGCAACTTTTGGCCGTGCTCCACATCGACAAATCTCTTGCCAAAAGCTTCAATTTGTTTTTGTTTGGCCGTCTCTGAGCCACCGTAGGAGCCCCATCGGGGGGCAGAATCAGTGGTACCCGGGGAGTTGACAGCCCGCTTGAGCTTGCGGGGATTTATCACAGGCTTAACCACAGCCTCGCTGCTTTCCGCGACAGTCTCGTCGTTTCCAGCGGTATCCAGGGCGCTGCAGGCCTCTAGAAATCCTGTTACTTTTGTCTGCACAGAGCTCAGCAGATCAGCGCCGGTAGTTTGTCCCGTGAGTTCTTGGTCAACAGCTCCCCACAAGCACTGCACGGCTTTCATGAAGAGGGTGCCGCAGCGAATAGCGAGCTGGTCTACAATAGATTCAGGAATAGAAGGGGCACCTTCAACAACCAGGTTTTCCGGCTTCGTCCACATTCCAATAGACAAAAGCATGACAGCCAACGAGTAGAGATCAAGCACGCGCAAGTCAGAGAACTGGACAAGCGGAGAGTGTGGCGTCACGCGCGGATCTAAAGGATGGCGGTAAATAGGGTTTGCAGCGACCACAGTCGTAGGGTCAACCAGGCCAGTGCTTGACCATGAGGGGAACAGCTCAAAGGAAGAGATAAGAGGCCGGCGAATATCGATTTGGCTAGTTGAGTTGCCGCGACTGGTGGAAGACTTGCCGAACCAGATGTTGCAATCAAGAACAGCGCCATGGGTGACGTTTCGGGAGTGCATGTCGAAGATGGTGTGGGCCATGTTGTGGGCCAGACGGAACTTGGCCTCTAGCGGCGGCTCAAAGTCTGGCCTAGAAAGAAGGTCGCTAAGCGTGCGGATGCTGCTCACAGGGTTGTGGGTGTTGCTTTCAAAGAGAATCGGGTTAAAGCCGGGCGGGAACTGGTAGACGAGACCAAGGCGGGAAGTCGACATGTCCTCGAAATAGCCGAGCAGCCTTGGTAGACCTGACCATGTGCTGCGTCGGCGAGAGTGCTCCTGTAGGCCTGTGTAGAGCTGGTCCAGGGTTCCCTGGGGGGGTTTAATGCCAGTCGTGGCGTAAATCTGGTCGAAGGCGGAAAACTCAAGAAGCAGCGGCCGTAACGGTTGGTTGCTGGACGGCTCTGGCTCGTTCAAAAGACTGGCCAGCGCCTTGTCGTTCATGAACACGATGCCATCTGAGAGCGTTGACGCAACAGAGCTAGCGCCCATGGCAGATGACTCCATGCGCAAAGACGCCAGGCTGGTAAGCGAAGAGGGGTCGATTTTCTGCGGCGGCCTAAGAGCCTGCTTGGCGGGCTCGTCAACGGACGCCGTGTGCAATGATGTCTGGCTCTTGCTACTAGACGCCGCCTGGGCGATCCGAAGAGGGGCGGACGAGCGGACCCGCGACAGGTCGAACAACGTATCAATAGAAGTAGTCAGATCGTTTACTAGATTCTCGAAATGGGCCTTGTCCCATTCAACCACGGGCGTTTTGCTGTCGCCAGCGGCAGCAATAGCACGCGCTGACGCGGGGGGGGCTCCGGCGATGATGCGCCGGGAACTCTGCCACATAGGCTCGGCCTCGTTCAGAATGTCCTTGATAGTGGACATGACGCTGGCAACAACTTCGGCAAGTCCAGCCTTGGACAGATCCTCGTCGATATCACAGTTCTGCTCGGGGTTGGTCCATTCGACGCCCCAGCTAACAAGGCGGTCTTTTTGGATCTTGAGCTTGCGGTGCAGGGCCTTGATGTCGGGGTCTTCGCTGCTTTGCACGGGGTCCTTGATGACGAAATCAGTGGACTTCTTGGTGTCGTTGTAGAGATTGCTGAGACGATTGCGGAAGGGCACTGAGTCCCCTCCTCTAATGAAGTCGGCCATGACGGAGGAAGGCTCGAGGCTGGACGTCTTTTAGGTAATCAATGAATGAAGCCGGCCTCACGATGGCAATGTCGAGAACAAAGAACGAATGCTAAACAATGCTAGAAAACAACACGCCAGCACTGGAGAGGGGGCGAAGCGTTAGCCATAAGCGTCCGAAGCACCGGAAGAGGATATAGGCTGCAGGATAAATCTAGTTAAACAGACGCCTACTGATGCTTGGCTGGGATTTAGCGGTGATTATGTGGGGCCGCCTGTTTTGTCTCTTGGACGTCAATGTGCAGGTTATCTTGGTGCCTAGGAGCCTTGGTACATACGTACCCACCTCGGGTCCATTTTTACCCGTCCAGCCCAGAATATCATGCCCCGTTATGTGGGGTTTTGTGGCTGAAAGCTGTGGCTGTGGCTGCACCCACCAAAATGCAGACAGAGCCCCTTTTGGAGTTAAGGTTTGCCGGACTTAACCAGCTACATGTCTTGGTTTCTTGTCCCCTGACTTTGGCTGCCTGGTGAGAAAACCCCCTTGCATCAATACAGGCGGCTTCCTTCTGGACGCCAGGCAGAAGTAGAGTCGAGGTGGTCGAGTTCTGCTTCCACAGCCATTCGGTCAGAAGAGCAAGCCAAGCCTAGCCTGCTGCCGCTACAGTCTGCACTTTACTCACACTAGCATTAACGCAGGCAGGTAGCAACTGTCAGCTTAATATGCCCACCCACCTGCTTGCTGCTGCCTAGCCTTCACGGTTTTCTCGGCTTTGGAGGCAGGAGGCAACAACAGAACGTTCCAAGGAACAAACTGTGGGCGGCGCTGCAGCTCCCAGCTAAAACTACACGATAGGCGACAGGCGATAGACGAAAGACAACGAACTTCCCATCTCGCAAGACTGACATTACATTACGCTCATGCCCAAAGGCCTCTCCCACCCAACAACATTTGTGCGACCTTTTTGTCCCTCCTCCCCCTCCAACCTTGCCACATCTGATTTTCAAAAGCTCATATGCAGCGATGTAGCATTTGGCCGTGCTGTGAAATGGATCTCCATGTGGCATGCATCCATTCTGTGTAGCCCGTCTTCCCGCGCTCTCAGGTTTGCCTCGTGATGCCAAACTCCAAGACTCAACTTGTAACCCTTCCTTGCACGCAAACCCTAGTTGCTGAACAGTCATCATGAGCCCCACTTATTCCAATATCTCACATCTCATCTCTGACTCCCACCACCCACCCAATCGCCCTTGAACGCTGCGCATATCCCATCATTTGTAACAGCCCACATCCTCAGCACGGCCACCAACCAGCTATGACTCGCTTCAGGCCATGCATCGATCTCCACGCCGGGCAGGTCAAGCAGATTGTCGGCGGCACCCTTGACAGCAGCACCAGTTCTCTGCAGACCAACTTTGTCTCTCCCCACCCGCCGGCATATTTCTCAGCGCTGTACAGAGACAACAAGCTGGATGGGGCGCACGTCATCATGCTTGGGCCGGGGAACACTGAGGCTGCAAAGGAGGCTCTGGCCGCTTGGAGAGGGGGCCTGCAGGTTGGGGGTGGCATTTCGGACAAGAACGCAGCCGAGTGGATAGATGCGGGTGCTGAAAAGGTAAGGCGCAAGTTATCAGTAAGGAGGGGGCTCTGGAAAGCTAAGCCCTGCCCCAACCCCAGCGTGCAAACCTGTGGTGTGCCAATCTCGGCTGGCCTATATGACTGGCCCAATGGAAGTCCGGTGGAGGAGGCGCTAGCTGACTGCAGTCTATCACCAACAGGTTATCATTACAAGCCACCTCTTCCCCGAAGGCAAATTCAGCCAGGCGAGGCTAGACGCAGTACTTGCGGCTCTGAAAAACGATAAATCTAAACTTGTCATTGATCTTAGCTGCCGCCGCACACGCGAGGACGGCTGGCACGTTGCCATGAACAAATGGCAAACCCTCACTGATATGGAAGTTAACCAAGGTGCGTCTGCCCAGCCCCAGTGCGGTGCTGTAACATAAGATTGCTAAATACAGTTCACTTTTACAGAGTCAATCTCCGCTTTGGAGCCGTACTGCTCCGAGTTTCTCATCCACGCAGCCGACAACGAGGGCCTGCAAAAGGGTGTTGATGAAGCCCTTGTGCAGAGACTAGCCGAGTGGTGCTCAATCCCCGTAACGTATGCCGGCGGAGGCCGCAGCCTGGACGACTTGGAGCTCGTTAAGCGGCTTAGTGCGGGGAAGGTTGATTTGACCATTGGCAGCGCGCTTGATTGCTTCGGTGGCTCGGGTGTGAAGTTGGAGGAATGTGTCACGTGGAATCATGCGCAGCAGTAAGATGGAGCGAGCGAGAAGCCAGGTAAAAAGCGTGTTGACAGAGAGACGAGCAAGAAGGAGAGTTGAGCCAGTAGAAAGGGGGTTGACAAACACACGTGTGCAACGCTATCATGGTCACAGGCGTACATATACGCGCACTTTGTACACAAACCACGGCGGACATGGCTAATTTTCTATTGTTCCATTGGCATATACTTCTCTATTTATAGCAATCAGCCTTTTGTTCCCATGAGAATTGTTAAACTAGCCGTTTGACACATCCTGTTATACACTGTCCCCCATCCTCACTCGTTACCAGCTTCTCAGATCAAGACATTGGCAGGGCGCTTGGCGGTTTGTGGCTTGCTGCTGGGGCGAATTGGTCTGAAGAGCCCCTGCATAAAGCAAGTCAATACGTATTTAATCTGTGCTGCATTGTAGATGCAAGCCCCCGCCACAATCATCAAAAGCAACTGGAGCCTAGGGCGAGCGAGGCGGACAGATGAGGAGGACAAGAGAAGCACATAAGAGATTAAGCTGGTGATTTAGGCCAGCACGCACAAAGGGCATGCAGCTAAGCACGTGGCTCGTCACCAGCAATAACTTGCATAAAACGACCGAGTCAGTAAAAATAAAAAACAAACCAGGGCGCGTTACGCGCTCGACATTCCCACGCCTGTGCGTGCCAAGGACTCAGTGCATCATTGATTGATGTTTCCCCTCACTGTACTTCCATCCAGTATGTATGGCATTGGGTGATGAAAACATGGGACAACTATGAGCGCTAGTGAGATTTTCATAAAAAGCCTGCATCCACTGAGGTAACAAACACGCACACACATGAAACTGTTGATCAATGCATTGTATGCAGCTCGCCTGTGGCAGAGAGAGAGTCGCCTCCTGTCCACAAATCGAGTATATGCATACGGGATTTGAGTACACACTTACATGTGCGTAGATACATGCACATATACCATGTATTGACTACGAAATCATACATATCCCAGACAAGGACACATGAAAGGAAAAGGGATGAAAGCAAAAAAAAAAAAAAAAAAAAAAAAACATCATCAAGAAACAGGAGCCCAAAGCCAGAGACAAACAGCCTGGTCTTTTCTCGTCGTTGGGGAACGGGGCGAAAAGCGAGGGAGGGAGGTACCACGCACGGCGCAATTAATGACATGGTCTTAAGAAGCGCCAGTACGGTACCTGCAAGTCATCTAACTTGTGCTATCATAGGCTGTGGTTGTGGCAAACGTGTGAATGTATCGCCCCGAGAGCTTGCTTCTGTGTTTGTTTGTGCTTAGGTTCTCTTGCATATCACATCACATTGGCATTCAGCACCACAAACTTACACGAATCAGCCTTCAGTCATTCTGACAATTGTTGTGCCCAGATCCACATGCATGAAGCAATGTGAGTAAGTCGCATATTGATTCTGAAACCCAGCTTTGATCTAATAGGGTTGTATTACACCCTCATGGACATAAACAGGAGAAGGGACTATGGTGAAAAGGGTTAAAGTCTCCAGTGCATTTAAGCCTTGCCTGTCCAATCAAGGGGCTTGTAGCTTGTAGATCTCGGTCGTGTCTTTACCCTCAACCTTTTGTGCTGATACTTGGAAAAAGGAGCCCTTAGTTTTCTCCAGTTGCCCCTGACAACGGTCTTGCTGGCTTGCATTTTGCCCTTTCCCTTTTTTGCATCCTTCACGAAAGAGCTTTGGTGGCCTCCATTTTAACGAGAATGAGGAGATAGAGGATCCTTGGAAAAGAAGAAAAAAAGACAAAAAGACAAAAAGAAAGAAAAGAAAGAAAAGAAAGAAAAGAAAGAAAAGAAAAAAAAAAGAAAAAAAAAGAAAAAAAAAAGAAAAAAAAAGAAAAAAAAGCCCTTGTTACCTGGCAAGATGTGGTCTAGAGGCGGGTGTGTATTTAAGAGGCGTACGTATTTGCAAAGTTTCAGCTCTTGGTATTGCCAGAGCAGCCAGCGTTTAGCTTGTGACAGCCGTGTATTTTTTGCGCCATGACATGTGTAAATATGCATCGTAGGCCTGTTTGTTTACATCCCTCCTGCCCCTCCACCAATGACCTTCAGGTACAGCTGCAACTGCGCCAAAAAAATCGCCAGACCAGCACAACACCAAAGCAAGCAGGAACCCAGGCGTAGGAAAAAGGAAAGAAGGTCTGGCTTCGGCAAGAAACAAGGTAAGAGCCGGATAAAGAGTTTTTTTGTCACCTTGCTCACTGTGTACAGCTTTCCTTGTCCTCTTCTTTTCTTGTCCTCCTCCCTCTTCTTGTCCGTGATCTATTTTCCCTTCCATATTTCTCCTTTTCCTTCCCCTCTTCTGGCTTGGATCTTGATTTCATTTCATCATCGTCAACTTTGTGTGGGCGTTGGATTAAGTTGTTTGTTACCCTGCATTACATACCTTGAGGTTTCTTTTTCGTTCTATTTTTTTTGCTCTATTTTTTTCTTCTCTTCTACCGCTCTCCTTATCTTACCTTCGAACTCGACTGTGCCTTTGTTTGCTTTCTTGCTTCATATTTTTTTCTTCCTCTCGTTATCCTCTATCCAACTGACCTCCATCGTCTTTTGCCTTTTTATCGTTCTTTCATACTCACATTCCACTAAGTCATCACCAGGTGAGTTTTGCTGACTCCCATTCCTGTCCTCCTTGCTGAGCTCTGTCCGCATTGAAATCACTCCCTCCGCCTGGACTGCAGCTTTGCTCATGCACGTCGTGATGTACACTCTCCCTGGAAAAAAAAAAAGAATACCCCCCAAAAAAGACAAGCATCGGCTTGGGATCGGCTTTGTTATCGCAATCCCAAGCTGCATTCTTGGACTTGTCGATTTGGATTCCAGCTAAATCCACTGGTGTCTAGCCGACTCGATAATCCCAAGGAATGGATTCATAGCTAACGACTCTGATGCAGAGCTTCGGTTTACCCGCCCTGTTTTCTCTCCGTGCACATACACTAAATCTTGGACGGCTTCTGCCAACAACATCGACTTCGTCTATCTCCCGTGACACTCAGGTCGTGACCTTTGCCTGCGTCGTTTGGCGCAAGCACAATCATGGCGTCATCTGAACCAGTTAGTAGAACCACAACCACCATCCCGTGATGTCTTTTCTTGCGCACCTGTCTTTTTCCATTTATTGGATTATCTGGACAGGCTTTTATTTAGTCTGGTTGCCGGGTCAAGGACCATCCATCCTTCCAAATAGCAAAGTCTCGAATTGGGCACCATTGTTTTTTAGACAGCTTGTCCAGGGATTCATCTTGCCGTTGGTCTTTTTTGAACAAAGTTTATGCACATGAAGCCTTGGCCAGCCTTTTCGTTGTCTCTCTGTCTATCAATTTACCAGCTCGTCAACGGGCTTGCGAAAAAAACAGACCGCTAACCCTCTCTTTTTTTTTCTCCCCTCCCCCTTTAGGTGCACCCTCTTCGCATCAACAAAACCCCATCTCCCACAAAAAAGCTCTCCGCACCTCGTCCGTTGAGCGAAATCTCGCCTGGAGAGAAGCGTCGAAACTCTCCTAGCTGGAACCAAGTAACCAAGGTATATATCGCTTGTTCACTCCCTGTCTCCCAATTTCCATCCCTAGAGATGGCGGTGTTACTCATTCTGACCCCTTGGCCTAACATTTACAGACGATGGTCCTGAATCCTGACTCTTCGCCGTTCCAATCGTCACCCGCTGATTCGACTGCTTCTCCTCGCATATTCTGGCAGAGTCGCAACTCCATCACAGAAAATAGCCTTCTATACGGCAGTACCAAAATGTCTCCATCAGCTATGCGTCGCTCGTCGCTCGAACGCCTGCAAAAGGCGTCCAGAGTCAAAAACTCCAACATCCTGGCCCTCGAACAAAAGCAAGAGTACGATCCAACACGCATTCACTATATCGAGCGACCTCTTGCTAAGGTTCAAGGGAACGCGTTTGGCGGGACGGGGATACGCGCCAATTTCGAACACACCGAACACCTACGCACTCCCGAGCGTAAAAACGAATTTCATCAACGTACTCGGACTTCCGTGGCCACTCCCGCAACTCCTGGCCATGTTAGAGGCGCCGCTTCCATGTCCTCTCTTACCAGCTCAGCCAAGAGCTACAGCGGCAATAACAACAAGCCCCTCCAACTTGGCGATCCCATCCTCAGTTCACCGCCCGCTGATGCTTCGACACCTGAAACTCGATCTCCACTACCTGCAATCCCTCCTCACACACCAAATCGTGGCCAAGTTTCCCCTATCAAGTCGTCCCTTTCTGCCTCGAGATTCAGGAGTAGTTTCAATGAAGAAACCGGCCAATGGACTCTTGAAGACACTGGCCACCCTCATCGCACGCTCCATCGTCATGCGAAAAGCGTCACTTTTGACAACGCACCGCCTCAGGTTAATGAGTATGAGATGGCTACCCCCGATCTTTCTTCTATTGACACGGAGTCAAACGAAGGGAGCTACGTCGATGATGATGAGGAGGAAGAAGATGAATACGATGATCAGATGTACCGTCACGATGACCCAGAGGACAGCTTCGATGCCTCCTTGGAAGATACCGACAAAACTCCTGTAGTTTTGCCCGATGATGAACAGTGGCAGGCCCGCAGTCCACCCACTCCCAGGGGCGATGAAAACCACCAATACCAAAACAGCCCTGGCCCAAGTTCCAGCTTTGCTGCTGCCACTGCTGCCGGCCGTCAACTACAACAGCGAACCGAGACAATGTCTTCATCTGACCACCGCCCTCTTCCTCCGCTCCCTGGGCGGGAGCTGAAGCTATCGTCCACTGCTCTAAGCACTGCAGCAGACTCTAATGACAAAACGTCGACCATGCATCGAGGACTACCTTCGCCCCCTGCCCATAGAGGGAATGAAAGTCACATGAGCAACATAGGCCATAGTAAAATGCCGCTTGAAGAGCGTCTGAAGCTTATGATGCTCTCAGACGATGGGAAATCGGCAGCTGAACAACAAAGAGAACGTCGGCTTCGTCGTGCGGGAGGCCGTGATAAGGTCAGCACTCCCGAGTCAGACGCCCTCCATTCTGTACCCCAATCTCCTTCATTCGTTGATGTCAAAGCCACGGTTGCTGCATCAAGTGCTCTTTCGGCTTCTACTGGCTCTGCTGATGCTTCAAATGCCAAGCGTGAATCGTTAGGCACATCGCAGACTGTCGAGACTCTTGTCCCTCCTCCCCCTATTGGACGGTCGAGTCTTGGGTCACCACGCTCCAGCACTGGAACAGTTTGTCTGAGTCTCGACACCGCCAATCAAAATAACCGGGATACGACACGCGAGTCTTTAACTCCCACTCCTATGACTATACCCGATAAACAGGAAGACTCTTCCGTACCTGTTTCTCCACTCTCCCCGCAATCTGTTACTCCTGTGACACCTGCAACCCCTGGACCTACCGAAACCCAGCCTGAATCACAAACCCCTATCAACTCCCAAAACCAGGATGACTATGGGTATGATGAAATCTCTGAATACGAAAGCGGATCCGATGAAAATGTCGAAATTTCGGTCTTATCAGACTATGATTTGCCTCCGCTCACTAGGGAGTCGATCATGCGGGGAGTTGACAAGACCAAGGTTCGAAAGCGTGAATCGGACTACAACTTCTCTTCACCACCGCCTAGCTCCAGTCCACTGCGGCCCACTACAGCACACTCCAACTCTGCCTTTGCCCCTACGCCTGAACTTCCTACTACTACCGAAGAATCCTCTATGATGTATGACGACGAAGAGGACGGTGGTAGCGTGATTATTCGTCGGGACTTGGCTGAGATGGTGACTGACGATGAGGAAACGGAAAATTCTGTTGTTATTCACCGTAATGGCGTATATGATATGTATACGGATGATTCATATGCAGAGACAGATGGTGATTTCACCGGAGCCGAATGCGATACCACCAGCCAATTCTCGTCACATGTAGATTCTGAAAAAAGCGTCGTCACTCGCGATGCTTCTGCCAGTGGCTTAGCTTCTCCGCCTACCCAAACGGAAATTGATATAACACATCCACCGAAGCTAGCCTTGAACGCTCCTCTTCTTCCTCGCCCGGACCGCCAATATTCAACGCAGGGCTTGAAACTTAGCGCTACAGATATAGAGGTGCCAATGCAGGCGTCTTCGGGACAATCAACGCCACGTTTGCGCCCCCGTACCCCTCCTCGCACTCTATCGAAACCTGAATACGACGGTACTGGCTGGGGAGAGCCCAGTGAGTACGAGACAAGTGAATATACTAACGAAGATGATGAGCCAAGCTCTCCTGAGTCTGTGATTCGCCATCCTATCGATGATGGATCAGTCTTTGAGAGTGAAGATGACCTAACAGAGCAGGAAGGCCATTGCAACAACGATGATCATGATGACGATATCACTCCCGAACCTGAGACACATTCGGTTGAAGCTCCAGCTATCCCTGAGCGTCAGGCAACGATAAAAGCATCTGGGTCAACGCTCAAGACTAGACCTTCCGCGACGCCTGCTGATATGGCCGCAATGCGTGAGCAGCGGAGAATCGTCAGTCGTGAAATTCCTATGCCCGATGTTCCGCCTATCTCTGATACTGCCCGTGAGCGCTTAAGCGTGATGCTGAACGTTGAACAAGACTTGGCAGGTACTGAGGGCAATGGCTCTGGCGACTACATGGAGAGACATCCAAGCTTTAAGAAGCGTAGTCTCACTTTGGATCTCGATACGGGCCTCAGCCTCGACAAGGACTTTGATCGAGTTATCGAGGCACAAAAGGTAGCTTTTGAAAACAACATCCAACAACTAACCGAGCGCAACATTCAAAAGTGTGGCTTTTCCAGTGAAAAAGCCACTGGACGCCCGTCTCGACTAGTGTCAGCTGGACGCAGCGGTAAACCTAGATTACGATCTCGAAAGTCTTCAAGTGGGACACAAGATTCTCAACAACGGCAGCCTTCAAGCGAAACGTCCGATATTTCAGCGCGTACACTATACGGTGTCAACATCCCTCACGCTGCAACATATGCTAACATTGCCTCTCATCCAAAGCGTGGATATCTTATGCGCCAGAATACGAAGCTGGTGTCTGCCAGCGACAAGGATAATGAGCCTGATTCCTGGAAGGCACGCTCTGCCGGGAACTCTCCTGTAAAAACCGAGCAACGCCCCCCAGCGTGGGTTGTTGAGCCCTGGAATAGCAAGCGCCAGCGTAGCCTTAGATCCCGCGCGATGGCAAATGGTGCTCCTGGAGCTGTGCCCCCCATGCCCGGGCAAGAGAGCAACGCTCAGCAAGTAGCATTGAATCCTCTTGCTGAAGAGGAGGCCGATCTTGCCACTGATGAGGCTGGAGAACGTGGCCGACTGTTTGTCAAGGTCATGGGTGTCAAGGATCTGGATTTACCCATTCCAAAGAGTGAGTTTTGCCTTCCTGATTCTACTACTTATTATCTGCTTCCCATTGTCCTTTGCTACAAATACTAAAACATGAATTCTAGACGAACGAACCTGGTTCAGTCTCACCCTAGACAATGGTGTTCATTGTGTGACGACTGCCTGGTTAGAGCTTGCGCGCAAAGCTCCTATCGGCCAGGAATTTGAACTCGTGGTTCCTAATGATCTTGAGTTCCAACTTACCTTGAATGTCAAGCTTGACAAACCTGTGCAGCGTGCAGCTCCCGCAACAGCTCCGGTTCGCATGACCAAAGCTAAGACATCAACATTTAGCCGAGTGTTTGCCTCTCCCAAGAAACGCAAAGAGATGGAGATGCGCCTCCGTGAAGAAGAAGACCGTGCTGTGCGTGAACAGCAGGAGGCTCAGGCCAAGCAGCAGAGATCAGCTGCTCCGACAGCATGGGATTTGCTGTCTCCTCTTGCAGCCGAAGATGGTAGCTTTGCGCGCTCATATGTGTGCTTGAAGGATCACGAGGCCCACTGCTTCGGACGGCCATACCTTGCTGAAGTTGCTTGCTTCAACGAGTGGGCTAAAGAAGAGGCCACATTTGCGTCCAGTGTCAAGAGCAAGCGTGGTACCAACAGCGTTGTGCGTCGGGCACCATACAAAATTGGCAAGCTGGATCTGCAGCTCTTATTCGTGCCCCGTCCCAAGGGATGCAGTGATGAGGACATGCCCAAGAGCATGAACTCTTGCATTCGCGAGATGAAGGCAGCGGAGGAGCGGCTTGCCACCTGCTTTGAGGGTCACTTGAGTCAACAGGGAGGTGATTGCCCGTACTGGCGCCGACGGTACTTTAAGCTGGTGGGCACGAGACTCACGGCGTATCATGAAGCTAATCGTCAGCCCCGTGCCACGATCAACCTGGCTAACGCGAGACGGTTGATTGACGATCGGCGAGCACTGACAGAAAGAGAGATCACAGGCAAGGGCGGGCGACGAAGGCGGTCAGCCTTTGCTGAGGATGAAGAGGGCTATATGTTTGTTGAAGAAGGATTCCGTATCCGGTTTAACAATGGCGAGGTGATTGACTTCTACGCTGACACAGCACAGGAGAAGGAAGCGTGGATGCGGGTGCTAGTCGAGGTCATCGGACGCCCTGAAGGCGGCGGCATTGACGATGGAGGCAATGCGCCTAAGAGGAGCAAGTGGTGCGACGTGGTGTTTAAGCGCGAGGAAGCTCTCCGCCGGCGGGCGGCTGAGGCTCGCCAAATGCACGCGCGCAATAAGAATGCCATGTAAAAGGGAAATGCCCTTTTTGCCGTCGTGCCCTGCCTGCCTGCCACCGTGTGTCCAGCCTGCTGCTTCTGATTCCCTTCACGCTTCCGTGCCGCATATTTTAACTTTGTCTATTCCTCTCTCTTTTTCAGCCTCGTTACTTTGCACTAGTTTTGCTCTGCTTGGTGTTTCTTTTCATTTCTGGCGGGAGAATGGGTTGGTTGTTTTGTTTTTCTGGGAGGGGGGAACGTCATGGCGTACATACACTCACACTCACTATTGCTTATTTCCTTTCTTTTTTCTCTTTTTCCTTGCCTGTTTCTTCCCCCTCGTCATTTTTTCCTTGAGTTTTACTTTATTTGTTTGTTGTCCTTGTTCGGCTTACTTTATTTTTCATGACTATGGAATGAACTGAGTAGACCAAAAATATTTCTTGAAAAACCAAAAGACAAAACCGATCTGCTTTTCCGGTTGCTATTGTTTTGTAGTGCTTAGTTTATATTTCAGACACTTTCCTCTTTATATCCATGGCTGAATAGTGAGTGTTGGAGCTTGTGATTGTTGATTTTTGACTTCCATGTCCTCACACGTATAATGAATGCCATTGTCTTGTGGCTTAGCGCCGATATCACGGTTGGCCGAGAAGGCCCATCGCACACATGTGTATATATCGTTATGAATGCGACTAGCGGGGCTAAAATGCCAGGGACTGTGGAGGAGGAACCGGGCGACCAAGAGCAATAGGACTGATCATGCGTGCTGTCGTGGCGTTACCCTTGTGCTGGGCGCTTGGGGTGAGTGGGGGGCTAGTTCCCATGAATTTGCATCTCCTTGCTTCGACTTCTCTCGGACCACGCTAACCCTAGATCCCGAGCATGCCGATGGAGAGCAGGGAAAGTAGAAAGATGAGGCCCAGCCTGGCCAGGCTCCGTCCTACTGTTCATTGTTGCACTTGCTGAGCTACACAGCGCTGGCAGTACCCTGTAGCTCCTTGTCGAAGCCTGTAAGCCTGCTCTATTACCTATCCCTGTCCAGGCGAGAGCTAGGCACCCGCCAAAGCCATCTCTAGAGAGAAAACAAGGCCTTTTTTTTCTTCTTTTTTTTTTCCTTCTGACTTCCGACGGAGCCCTGAAAGTTGGCAGAAAACGCCAATAGATGCTCCAGTTCCAGGGCTCTCCAGGGCCTACAAGTCTATAATATCCCGCATCCCCGCACTATAAATCCACCGCGACCCCCTATACCTCTGCTGTACAGCCACCACAGCTTTCAGACCAACAAAACAACGTTGCCGGTTGATTCTTCTTATTATTTCTCGTCAAGTCGGGCTTCAAAATCCCCTCTCTTTCTATTTTCCTCTCTTCTCCCCTTTACAAGCATCGCGAACAACAAAGTATTTTCTTTTGCCTTATACTTTCTTATTTCTGTTTTTTATTTGTCTTTTTATTGATTTCCGGCACTGTTAAATTTCCGTAACGAAGAAACCCCCCGCGATTTAGACTAACGAATTATTTGTTTATTTTCTTACTTTTCTTTTTTGCCTTGATTGCCTTCTTCTCCTTTCCATCGTGCTCCAGAGCTTCGTCTCACGCGACTGTCTTCGCCAGCTTTTACATTTCCTCCTGTTTTTCTCACATCCCATCCATCGACAATGTCAGGCCGATTTGTGCGAGCTTCCAAGTACCGTAAGTCAACTTTGGTAGACTCAATTGGCTTCTCCTGCGCCGGTTATCCGTCCGATTATATCCTCCCCC
>NETT01000010.1:0-17381 GCA_003449175.1 Ceratocystis smalleyi | reverse complement strand
TGCTACCACCCTCTCCCTCGCTCTCGCCATCCATTCTTCTATCAATTTGTGATTCCCCTTATCTTTTAGCGCTGTCGCTTTCGTCTTTTAGTCCCATCGTTGATACCGTGACCCGATGTGGCCTCCTCTAATAGCCTCTCTGCTAACCTTATCTCGCTCTCCCCTCGTTAGGCCACGTCTTTGGCAAACCCACACGCAAGGAATTTTGCTACGATAACCTACACATTAGTCGCAATGCCTGGGACTCCAACTTGGTCAAGGTAAGTACCCCGTGAGAACGCGCTCCATGTCTATCTATCCGCCTCGAACAGCCATTCAACCAAGGGGAAGGGGGGTCTCATCTGATACACAACTACGACACGAGAGGAGACCAATGAATAGGATGCGCATATGGGCACGTGCTTCTATCGACGGAAGCTTTGCAGAGCTATCACCTAAGGAATGGACATAGCGACAGACCTGTAAAATTACGTGGTGCGAGCCAATTTCAATCTCTTGCTCTCAATTGCGCCCCCGCCAACATATGCCGCTCGCAGCCCTTACTTTCCCCGCGTCCCTGCTGAGCGCAACGCAGCTCTGGTTTTCTCTTTTCCCTCTGCTAAATACCCTACCATACTGACAAATTTCTTCGCCTACCCCTTACAGGCCAACCCGGAGTACCTGTCCGTCAACTGGGAGTCTAGTGGTGGCGGTGCCTTCGCAGTCATCCCCGTCGAGGAACGCGGCAAGCTGCCTGACCAGATCCCCCTCTTTCGTGGCCATACTGGTCCTGTCCTCGACACTGACTGGAACCCTTTCAATGATCATGTGATCGCCTCAGCTTCCGATGATGGCAAAGTTTGCCTCTGGAACGTCCCCCAGAACTTCACCCTTTACACAGACGCCGAAGATATGCCCAATGTGGCACCCTCGTCAACCCTGTCTGGCCACACCCGCAAGGTTGGATATGTGCTGTGGAACCCCGCTGCCGAAAATATCCTGGCCTCGGCCTCAGGTGACTTCAGTGTCAAAGTGTGGGATGCCTCCACTGGCTCGCCTGCCCTGAGTCTGGTACACAACGATCTGGTACAGAGCATGTCATGGAATGCCTCTGGTACCCTGCTAGTAACCACTTCTCGCGACAAGAAAATCACTCTCTGGGATGTTCGCCAGGAAAAGCCTGCTAGCCAACATGCTGGCCATGCTGGCGCAAAGAACAGCAGGGTTGTATGGATGGGCGAGCACAACCGCTTTGCCACTACTGGCTTCTCCAAGATGAGCGAACGCCAGATTGCACTGTGGGAGCCTGGCAGCTCGGACCCCATTGGTGGATTCACTATGCTGGACTCTATTTCCGGTGTATGCATGCCTTTCTGGGACGAAGGCAGCAACTGTCTATACCTGGCCGGCAAGGGTGATGGCAACATTCGCTACTTTGAGTACGAGGCTGACAAGTTCGAGTTTCTTACTGAGTACAAGTCGAGCGACCCCCAGCGCGGCATTGGCTTTGTGCCTCGCAGAGGTATCAACGTGCGTGACAACGAAGTCATGCGTGGCTACAAGACTGTCAACGACACCTACATAGAGCCTATTTCCTTCACTGTGCCCCGTCGGGCCGAAGTCTTCCAGGCTGATCTCTACCCTCCCGCCACTGGCCTCAAGCCTGCCGAGAGTGCCCAGGAGTGGCTGAGCGGCAAGTCTGAGATGCCGCCCAAAATTTCACTGGAGAGCATTTACAACAACCAGACCCCAGTTGAGGTTGCTCCTACCCCTGCTGCCGCTGTTGCTGAACCCCAACCAAGCGCTGCTCCTGTTAAGAAGGAAGAGCCTGCCCCTGTCGCCCGTTCTGTCCCTGCCTCGGTTAAGGACCAGAAGGAGAGCATCTCCAACATGGCCAACAAATACAAGGACAACGAAGAAGCCTCGTCGTCTGAACCGGAAGAGCCCTCGTCCTTTGACGAAGTGCCTGCTCGCTCTTCGTCCTCTTCTCGCCCCACGCCCCGCAGCTCTGCTGTTTTTTCCTCGGGCACTACGCCCCAGCCGCTCAAGTCCTCGACCGTAGCTAAGACTAGCTCTGGAGCCGGCACGCCTGTGCGCAGCCCCATCACGCCGCGCCCCATCCCTCTGCCTATTGTGCCCACTCCCACGGCCATGGCGGCTGCCGCAGCGGCCGGCTACGGCTCGGGCGCGCCTAGCCGCAGCTCGTCGCCTGTCAGCAACGATGTGCTTATGGAGATCAAGAAGCTCATTGAGGCGCAGACGACGAAGATCGAGGCTCTTACCCGCGAAGTTGAGCTGCTTAAGCGCAAGGTTGAGGGACCCGCTGGTGCCCAGGACCAGAGCGAACGTATCCGTCTTTTGGAGCTTGAGCTCGAGGCAGCACGCTCATAGCTTGCTTGGGGAGTTTTAGGAGTAGTATAGTGTTGAATACCTCCGGATAAAAAGGAGGAGTGCTAGAACCGGCTAGACAATAGGAGAGGTGGAGGGGGGAGGGGGGAGGTGACTTGTTTTATTTTTATGTGAACGCCGGGTGCTGTGAGTGACCAACAGGCAGGCGATGAACAAAGAGTCGTTTATATCTGCTTGCCCGTTGGTCCCTGTCAAGTAGTCATCTATACTAGCCCAGCCGCTAGACACGGGTGACAGCAGCCGAGGTGGTGTCTTTTTATTATTGTTCCATGCGTAAGGGCCACGCCTATGTGCATCTGCTTTCTACAGCTTAGTATTCTTTGTTTTTATTCTTTTTTCTCATTCTACTATGTGACTGTATTGTCTATTGTCCTTGCTGAGAGTATCATATCATGGTTGTCTGGTGAGAGCTTGTCTACAGTGTCGTGCTGGTTATCCCCCCTCGTTCCATACGCGGGCTTGTACAACATCGCGTGTCATGAAGCTGTCGACACTAGAAACGAAAGCAGCCAGTTATGCATTTGGATGAATGACTGTTCTTGGTTGGTTTCCCCCTTCCTGTGGCTCTGCACCCACGCAAGAACAAAGCTCTCATCGCCTATTCTCCATCCACATTCCTCTCTTGCCCCCTCTGCCTCGCTTCCCCCTTGTGTCACGCCAAATGCCTCGAATCGAGTTTATCACTTTGCGTTACAAATGCTGATGCGCCAAGGCCTATAGCCTAAGTTCCAGGGCCAATCAAGAATGAGGCGTGCTTGAGTTACTTGTTGGATAGGTAGTGAGTGACAATAGCATTGGCTGTAGTGTGGTTCGGTAGCGTGAGTTGCTCAAGGATAGCCGAAACTGGCCAAGGTCTTGTTCAAGGCTTGTTGCCACTACTGTAGATGCTGCCCGCATGGTGTCTGTCGCTACCCACTGCTTCGGTAATGGGTTTCCTCTTTGGGTCTTAGAGCTGCGTTGTGGCCGTTTGTTGTATGGTGGAACTAGGAAGTACTAGCTCCGGGGCTCTCCTCTCTGTCTGTATGGATGTTCTTGGCGACTCGGCGCTCTCTGACTGCCTCGCTTCTGAAAGACCTTTCAAGCTGGCTGGCGGGCTGATATCGTCCCTTATCTCTCCTCTGTAATATGGCTGATGTTCTCTCCCCTCTTGGTCTTCTTTACGCACCCACACATGCTTCTAACTCTCTTCTCCTTTCACTTCTCGGCCCTTTGTATTAGCCCGCCCTAGAATCGCAAGCCCTCGAAGCGCCCGTTAGGTCTCTGGCCATCTCCCCCTTCCCCTACAGGTTGAAGTTCAGAATTCCTGGCTAACCTCCTTTCCCTTGGTAACCAATCCGCCGCTGTTTGGTCTTGGTGATTCTAGTAGACGATAAATATATTCAAACCAAATCAAGTCATCTTTTCCCCTCTTGGCAGCTTCTTCGCCCCTTCTTTGAAACATGTCTGTTCGAGCAGCTAAAAATCCGAAACTTGCAAAAGAGTCGAGCGGGCAAGGCTAAAGACAGAACGGGATATAGCTTCCTGTCGTTATTTGCCTGCGGCCTGGCTGCATGCTTGTATGTTGTACGCTGTTAGAGCGCAAAGTCCAGAGGCTCGGGGGGCTCCTCCTCCTTAATGGCCACAATCGCCCATTCCTCTTTCGATGGGCACGCGAAAGGAGAATCGGTGAAAGAGAAGAAGAAGGTACGGGTCTTTGTTTCGCTGTCCTCATTCCCCTCCCCTCGTTCCCTGTACCCGTGGCTAGGATTCACAGCTCAACTCAACCAACTGAGCTCGAGCCCAGCCAGCCTCCCTCTCCCCTTTCCCAGCCTGTTTGCTGTCGGTGAGCCTATACTTCCTCAGGCTTGTATATCTTGGGCGGAATTCCTCATGCCGTGCCTGGGATCATAAAGCCGTGCCCTTCTTGTTGGTTTTCCTGTTTTCGGTCCCTGCTTTTTTATATCCGTCTGCGCACGCCTTGCATTGTTGCTGGACCATACTTTTTGTTGTCGTCTGCGCAAGAAGGCATGCAAAACAATAGCATAGTGCATAAAGCTGAGCCAGACCAGACGGACTAGCCTGTCTGGGTTCTTGGTCTCGTCTAAAGCTGGCGTGCCTGTCCCGCTGTTGTTGTTGCTGTTACCTTGCTTTCAAACTTCTGAAGCATCACTTGGGGAGGGGTCGCGCGTGTTTCAGAAGTACAAGGAAAGGAAGCAAAAAGATAAGATGCGGAAAACGCTCTTGTTCTCGGTTGATCCGATCTCCCCCCTTGCTAAGACCGGCGGCGGGGAGGGAAAGAGGACGCCCTCCCTCTTGCTATGCCACAAGTCTACGACTCTTCTCAACTACTCGCTTTCCCTCCTCTCGAAGCAGGACGACTACTAGCCTGCAGCTATCCTTGTACATGTTGATACACCCTCAAGAGTATACTACCCATACATGCATATTTCTCGTTGTCGTATTGCTGTTGCTTGGTTCTTCTTCGGTTAGCAGCGCTGTGACAGACTGTGCTTTTTAACATTGCAACTTTGGTATCTAGAATAGGGCTTATGTTTCCAGCAAAAGGAGACAGCAGCAGGAGCCTAGCACTGACCCGACGGAAGAAGAGGGCTTGTGAGTGGGTGAATGATGAATGAGAATAAAACAGAGGAACAGGGGTTTCTTCCTCCAGAAGAAGAAAAAGAAAAGCCTGGGATAATAAAGAAAAAGGTCAAAGCTCAACTACATGACTACAGAGCACGACATTGTACGTGTTTTGCTTTGGCCTGTGTTGCTATCTCTCTATCACTGCCCGTAGCATGCATACCTTGGCCCTGGTTTGCAAGCTTTCCTCATCCGTCCTCGACTCTTAGCGGGATAATGCACACATGTCTCGTAGAAGAGGTGTTCATTGTAGGCCCACTGTCATGTCATCATGTGCGCTCCGTGTTTGTTGTTGTTGGGTGGCTGTTAGGGACCAAGTGGTGAAGCGGTGATATGTTGGCTGGACTTGATTTCGGCTAGGCAATCTCGTGGTCCATGCGTTGGTGCATATTGCATGAGCCTGGGGAAAGACAAAGACCAGGCCATCTTGTTGTATGTGCGGCATGCCGGTCGGAGAGAATTTTGTCACTTGGGCAAAGCCACCATCCAGCAAAGCCAAAGGCGATGTCGACCACCATTGCACATGCGACAGCGCAGTATGTCGAGTATAATTATAATACGTCGATAGCCAGTATCCTGTGTCCGTCGGGTTCTCCTCTTCTCACACACACGCACTCTCTCTCTCTCTCTCTCCCGTTTCTCTTGTAGGCCGTGTAACCCATCACGGCCAGATGCCTCCAGCAGCCCCCCTCCCCGCCACTGTCAAGTTTCCAAGTGACCAAGAGGAGGGGAGAGGGGAGAGAGGAAGAGAAGGAGCGTTGGACAACAACAAAGCAGCAAGCGAGACTCAATACAGGACGACAACTGAGACAAGTCAGTCAGCAAGCCCAGCCAGCCAGCCAGTCAGTTCAAATCCAGCAAAGCTTAGGAGGTGTCTCTCTTTTTTTCTTTTTTTTTTTTCCTCTTCTTCGGCTTTTCGGTGGTCTAGCTTGTGCATCTTTCCTTGGCGTTGTCTCTTCTTTTGGGGGCATAAAGTCGAGGTGACTTGTTGGAGAGTGGCACAGCCAGAGAGGGAGGGGGAGGCGAGGAGGTCGCTCTCAGAGAGTAGCATGCATTAGCAGAGAGGGGCAAGGCGGCAATATAGGCTGATGGATGGGAGCCTTAGCGCTGGCTCATTGGCCGTTGGATATTGCTGAGAAACAAGCTACTTTGCTTTACTCCGTCTTCTTTTGTTTCCCTTTCTTGTGTATGCTGTTCTTAGCAGCTTTAGGTTTCAGGTTTTGTTAGGCCATAAGGCACATGGGAATACGCAAGGCCAAGACCGAGGAAGGAAACCGAGAAAAAGGAAAGGCATCAATAAGGATATCAGTGTTATGGGCCTCTCTGGTTTCACGGAATCTAGCCGAACAGGATGAGGAGTAGGTCTTCTTTTTTCTGTTCTTTCTCCTGATTTTATTTCTCTTCACTGCCTCTCAGCACGCACTGACCCCTCTTCCTTCTCTACCACAACGTCCTCCACGCAAAAGGAAACAAAGCTCTGTGCTTCACCTTATCCTCTTGTCCCATGGGATATTCAAAAGCAGTATGCTTACTTGTTTGTGGTACCGTATGTGGCAGAAGGACATGTCTGTGATGGAGGTGGACGAGTGAGCGAAGGGGGAAAAGAGGAAAAACAGGGACGTGTTTTTATCGTGGCTGCCTAGCCCTGGTATTAGACGAGGGGGGGCGGGACCAGAAGAAGAAGACGAAGACTGCCACACGTCAACTTGCAGTGGGCTGTCCAGCCCGCTCGTTTTGTTTGCCGTCTTGATATTTCCAAGTTCCCATGTCGGGATAGGATCTTCGCGGTCTTTTGCTCGCACTGCCCTGCGTCGCTGCGTCGCTGCGTCTCTGCGTCTCTGCGTCTCTGCGTCTCTGCCTCTCCGCCCTCTGCCTCTCTGCCTCTCCGCCCTCTGCCTCTCCGCCCTCTGCCTCTCCGCCTCTCTCTGCCTCTTACTCTTCTTCCTATATTGTTCCTGCATCCATCAAAAGTCCCAAGCATGGCATTTCCAGGCCATAGCCAGAAGAGCCAGCCCGGCAGTAATGTAATAGCATGTGCGGTGCTATCATATCAAGCCCCGTTCTTGCTCTTGGTTTTGCTTGGACCTAGCCAGAAAAGCCTGGGCGGAGCCGGGGCATGTTTCAGAACTTTAGAGTTAGGCCAGGACGATTGTTGTTTATCTCTTTCTGTGAGTCTGTGCGCTTGAGGGTTTGTGCGGTTTATTTCATGAGTATCTGAGTGTGAAATGTTCGGCATTTTTCGGTGTTTTCAAGTTTTTATGAGTTCTTGCAGGCATTTTCAGATTTGTATTTTATTTTACATGTTGATATTCTCAACTCTTTACTTTATCGTTCATTTATTTCGCTGCATTTTATTTCCTTTCTCACGATGCCAAACTTGCACTTACACGAAGTTATGCATGCATGCCGCTTGCACTTTGGTGCATAACTGCTTTCCTGCACAAATCGGTGTACAAAGGGACCTCCATTGTTCTCTCTGGCTATCCCAGCCAATCACGGCCTGCCAAAGCATCATCTTTCATATGGGCGCTTGTTCAGAGCTGGCCTCGAAACATAAATAACAACAACAATAATAATAATAATAATAATAATAAACGCACCGGCCGATGAGCGTGAGGTGTCTGCATTCTCCCCATTGGCCCTCTCGACTTGCCTCAACTTCGTCCTGCACTTGGCAACTTTGACAACTTAGCCTAACCTGCCACTTCTGAACGTGCCACCACAGCAAGATGAAGAAAGAGGCGGCCAAGCCTGGCCAATGTATCATGCCCATTATGTGCCGTGCTAGCACAATAAGGAAAGCCCCAATATACCTGTCTCTTGTCCGTCTGCTGCTGTCTTTCAATCTTAAGACCTTCTCGTCGCTCTCTTTCTCCTAGGTTCGGCTAGCTGCAGCTTGCTTCGTTACAAAATATCACCACCGAGTCTAGGGAAGGCGGGCGATAGCGAGAGGCTCCCAATATCAACTGAACTGCATTGCATACCAACAGTGCCCCCCCCTCCCCGCATCAGCCTGTCTTGCGCCCAAGGTCTCGTCTCCTTTTGTGTAGGCGCCGTCGTTGAGCTGTCCTGTCCCTCTTACGCCTTCCGGGCCAGTCAAGCCCCTCTCGAGCTAGCCAGTCCTTCAGCTGGTCCTATCTTTCGTCTTGCGTTGTCTTGTGTCCATCCCCTCTTTGTTTCAGATATATCTGCTTTTCCTTTTTGCGACAAAGTCCGCTGCATCAGAAACCCAATTGCTGCTGTGTTTCTTCCTGCTCTGGCAGGTAGGTAGCCGCTTGGTCGGTTGTCGGGCTGTTGTTCTTGATGCCCCCCCCCTCTTTCGTACTGCATCATGCGTCCTTCTTTCTTGGCCTTCTCGCAGAGATCTATTCTTAGAGAAGATGTTCCCTGCTGCTCCCATTTGTTCATGCTCTTTTTGTTTCGTTCCCTCCCACCAATTGTTGCGAATGACGACGGTCGTAGAGATGTGCCCCTCCCCTCCTCCCCTCCTTTGCAACACCGAATTCTCCGAGACGAGCCATGGGAAAACGAGAAGACATCAGGAAATAGAGGTCTTCTGGAAGCCCGGCGGTTAGAAATGTTGCTATAGCCCGTACTCATCCGCCGGCCTGAACGATGCCAAGCCAAAAGTAGAGCATAGCGGTAGCTGGTGCTCCCCCCCTCCCAATCAAGATATCATGCACATGCACACGCGTACTCTCTCGCTAGGCACGACTACCAAAGGTTCTAGCCAGGCCTGTTGAACCTCAAGGCGGCCGATCAAACGGATGCCAGGAAACAACACGGATGGAGAGAAAATATGAGGAAACCCCGAGGTAGGCCAGGCCGTAGACAAGAACCTGGCCTGTAAGCCGGGTTCACGACTCAGCTTCCCATGAATGGCTCCCGCCTCCACCTCTACTCACTCACGCTGACTTGTCAATTTATAGCCGTCCTATTTCCTGTCTCCTTATTGTGACCCCTCCCCTACATCCCACTCTCTGTCTGTATGTTTATGTGCATGTCTACCTGCCTGCCTGTCTGCCTGCCTGCCTGCCTCCCTGTCTGCAGTGCTATCTTGCAAAAAAGTCGTACGATTTCATGTTTCCTTTTATAGCTGCACTCTTGCAGGCTCTTTTTCTTCTTCTCTCTTGCTTGCATTTTTTTTCCTCGCCCTATCCTTTCCCCTCGTCTCCGGATTTTGTCCGTCATTTTTGCTTTTTCTGCTCCTAAGCCACGGGGCCGCTGTTTCATAATCAACCAGGAACCTGTCGCAACGAAAGATATAAACGCGAAGTAAAAGGACATTACACTAACACCACCAGGGTTACTCTGAACACCCAAGTTTAACCTCAGTGCTGTCCTCCTTGTTTTCTCTTCTCTCTTCTATTCTCTGATCTGCTCAGTCAGTCTCGCAGACAACAACTATTCGAATATAACGAAAGGAGACTGTAGAAACGCCCAAGAAAAATAAAAGAGAACAGCAAGAATGTTTGATGTTGTACCCATCTTGTTACAGGTGCAAGATGTACCAGATCACTAAGTGGAACACACGCAGAAAGCTCAGAAACAACACGAGCTGTTGTTTTTGTTCTCTCTCTCTCTCTCCCCTTGTATTATTCATCCCCCCCTCCGCTCTTGTTTTCCAGTTCCAGGGGGCCCCAGAGTTTTGTTTGTGCTGTTTCAAAGAGGACATGAAGTCTTTCTTAATTTGGTTGGGCCAGGTACCACTGCTACCGCTACCACTCAACCACCTACCAGCAATTTCAACCAGAACCAGGAAGAGACAATAACAGAACCTTTCTCCTTTTTCCATTCTTGTTCTTTTTCCCTCGGATATCATGAAATACCCCTGTCCCATGCTCCATGCCCCTCTCCTTCAGCAAGATATGCCTAGGGCGCATGATGACGGCAAAGGGTCTGAGGCCTTGGGAAGCGAAGTTGGCATGGAGCAGTGGGCGAAGTTTAAACTTGCTGTTTGCCAGAACAATAAAAATAAAAAAGCCTTTGGTTTTTCTTGAAGTCCGATGAAACCGCGGACAGCAAGTAGGGCAAAGCGGACAGTCTGGCTATCAGTGACATATCATCGTGTACAGCCGCTTGTGAGGGGTCGTACAGTACTCAGATGCTCAGAAAGCAATCAGCAATTACGCACAGATAGTATCCAAGCCAAGGCCGGGATACAGGATGAAGGCCAAACGCGAAAAGGAAGGCCCAGGTATTATCCACCACATAGCTGTCTTGATTTCTCCCGCCAAAGCCTGAAGTGCGCCTGTATAAGGTTTGTGGCGATAATGAGGAACACCAAGCCCCTCCCCCTTCTAAGCCTCTCCCGAGTAAAGGCCAAAATAATTAAGAATTTAATAACAAAATATTCAAACCCCCCGCCGAAATTAGAAAATAAAATAAAGAACAAAAAAGAACAGGACTGTGCTTGGCTCCATCTGGAAACAAGGATTACACGACAATAGAGGAAAAATCACCATCAAAGATTGGATGGAACGGAGCCAGAGGAACCGAAGTTCAAGAGGGCAGAAGACCTGTGATATGTGCATGTTTGTGAAGCGAAGTACATTGGTACATGTATCCATGCGCATGTTACTTGCATGCAGGATTAGGACTAAGTCAGTACTCTCTCCCCTCCCCTCCCCCCAGACAACAAACAGCTAGGCGTAGGCGATAGTCCAACTAGCATGCAGGAACGGAAATTAGGCCATCACGAAAAGAGTAAGTCTTTGTACTTAGGCTAGTAGCGAAGCATAAAGGAAGACGATGCTGTAGAAAGGGACTAGAAAGAACAAGTCCTTTTCTCCTCCGCCTTGATAACCGGAGGAGCGAGTCCGGGCTAGGCTAGGCCGGGCTAAAGCACCTAGACCTAGATAGATTCAAAAGGAACAAAAACACAGAGCAAACGAAACAAGAGGAACAAATAAAATATAACAAAAGGAGAGAAACTAATAGTCAAAAACAACCTGGAGTAGTTCAGGCCAGAGTTGAACAAATAAAAAGAGATGCCGGCGTTCATTAGGGTTAGCGTGGCCCACATCCTGAAACACGCCTTGAAAAGGGTTATGGCCAGCAAAGTGAGACAGCGAGCCGCAGGGTTCCTGGCTCAGTCTGCTGGAAAATGCTTCAGACAGAGCCAGAGCCCAAGCAATGAACCCGCCCGCCGTTCCCTCTGCACAGGCTCTCTCTCTAGAACATTAGGAGCCGGATTTTAAGAGCTTTGATGCAGGGCACGGGTGCCCGATTTTATGATGACCATTGAACAAACCGCAAATCATTATAACGAAAGAGAATCAAAGAGCAATACTTTGAGAGGGCCAAAAACCTAGAATCCGGGGAGGCATATGCTGCGGGCTGCGGGCTTAGTCGTCCGCCAGAAAGAGGCACAGCCAAACAGAAGACGCGAGTGCGAAAGTGAGTCAGGTCATCCAGATCAGTGTTAGACAAGATCGTGAGCGAGATTAGAGTAGCCTAGACAGCGAGAGTAGCTAGGGGACCAAGAAGCACAGAAAATGAACCGGATACAGGATACAAAGGTACTTCGTGCTTGCTTTCCATGGCTACATTTGTCCAAAACTTCGACACTTGGAGTGTAACCCAGCTAGCCCGGGTTCTTTTCCTGCACCTCTGCAAGTTCATTTGTGCTGTTCTATATGTACGTCCTCGTTTACTGTCTTCCCGGCTCGTTGCAGGACCAGCCATTGTAGGGCCAGCTTTACCCAAGAGAGTCGGGGAGAGACACCCCAGAGCCCCAGAGGACGAAAGAAATACAGGGCAAGGGCTGCACGAAGCTATCGGCCGGTTCCTAAACAAGTGTGGCTCTTACAGTCTGGCCAGGCCTGGCCTGGCCTTGGGCTTTTTATTTCCCCATTTCTTTTTACTTTGTTTCTCGTCTCGATGCAGGATGAGTAAAGGGAGGGGAGCCGATTCTCTGTACAGAAAATAAAGGGAAGAGAGAGAGAAGCTAGTCCGCGAGATTGGCTTTGCAGAAAAAGAACAGAAAAGCCGTACCATGCAATCCATGGGAACAGGAAGCCAGACAATTTGGGTTGCTATCCTCCCCTACTTGAGAACGAAGCCCCCCGCCATTATAATGTACCCAGGACTTGCACCTGTACTGTGCCTGTACCTGTACCTGTACCTGACCTTGTTGTATCCAGTGCCTGTGCTAAATGTAAAGACACGCCCCCCTTTTTTCTTTTTTCTTTTTTCGTTTTTTTTCTTTTTTTCTTTCCTGCTCATTCCTGCACCCACACGCCCCTCCCCCGTCCCCCCTTCCAAAATCCTTTGGCCAACCGATGTGTTTATGGGACAGAGCAAACAAGGAAGCTTCTGCTCTGGCTTTTTGGCAATGGAAAGCGATGATTTGCTTGGCCAACTTGCGAAGGTGAGTAAGGGAAGAAAAAGGAATAAAAAAAAAGAAAGACAAGTAGATACATGCAAGCGTGCAACCCAGTCAATCAACTGTCTGCAAAATAAAGAAGCCCAGGGCCAAACAAAAGAAAAGGAAGGCACGAATCGCGCTTTGCTTCCTCTTTCCTTCCTGCCTCGACTTCTTGCTCCCAAATCACCGCATAGCTTGTCTTTTGCCCTTCTTTCTTCTTTTAGCTGTACTTATCCTTCTCTTTCCGTCTTTTGTTCTCTCCCTCCCTGCCTCACCCACGCTCTCTCCTTCCCTCTTTCTCTTTCCCTTGCTCCCTCCCCCCCCCCTTCCCTCCCATTTTTTTTAGCTCTTGCCCAAATTCAAAGTCCCCGTGCGCTCGCTGGCGGCCCACCCCCCGGCTCACTCCCATTTGCTTCCCACTGCCTTCCCATTGCTTCCCAAGTTCCTTCCATAGTCGCCTGCTTGCCAAAATTCTTCCATTAAACCCCCGTGAGCCCCTTCTCTCGCCCACCTCTGATTTTCTCTTCCAGTTTTCCCTTCTCATTTCCTTTCATTTCTTTTACTCTCCTGTTCCTCTTCTTCCTTATGTGTGTTTATAGGAAGTCGGTCAGTTAGTAAAGTTGCCTGGGCTTTGTTTTTATTCTTATTCTTTTCTTCCTTCCCCGTTTTCTTCCACTTCTTTGTTTTATACCAAGGCTTCCCCCCTCTTCGATCTTTTGCTGCGATATCTCGTCGCTGCGTCAGGCTCATCTTTTCTCCCTCCTTCCATCTTTGCTTTAGAGTCCCTCTGCCATACTCCTAGGCTAGGGCCACATTCAGAAGCTTCGTCCTTCTCCTTCATTTAGCGGCTGCTTCTATCTGCTATTTACATACGTTCTTTTATTTACGCATCAAGTCCTTTTCTTCTTCATTTATTGTCTTCATTTATTCCCATTTATTCATTTTTTTCTCTCTTTCTATTGGACGTTGAACGACTTGTTGTCTCTTTACGGCTTTGCTATTTTCCTTCCCCGTCTCCAACCATCCGAATATTCTGAAGACAGCCTGCGTTCTGCAACTCGCCTTGCAACAAAGAAAAAGAAAAGAAGAAAAAACAACAAAAACTACTCTTCCGGGCTGGACTCGAAAAGACAAACTATCAAGATACGTGTAGTCAAACACACAGACTGCGCTTTGGACTGCTGCACGCTGTCGTTTAATAGCCTTTTGCTTCTATCTTTCCTTTGACTAAAAAGCGCGCAGAAACGCTCGTCTTTACATTGAAACTTGTCGGCGTTACCATCACTACACCCCTACTTCGCAACTTTGTCTGAAAGGCAGGCCTTCACATCATCTCTTTGTCACGTTCAACTCTCGTCTCTTGGTTGAGCGATTTTCCTTTCGTCACGTGTCCGCCTGTCGTCGTTTATTTGATATCGACAGGACCACCGGTACCATTTAATTATTCTCTCTTCACAACTACATAATACTCCATCATGTATTCTCAAAACGGCACCATGGTCGTGCCGCAGAAGCCTGAAACCTTTATGCTTAGCCAGGAAGCCCAGCAAGCCCTACCTGCCGATGCACAAGTCGCTCTGCAGCAGGTCGACAACTGTACGTGCCGCATACATGCAAATTTGAATTCCTAATGTCCAACTCAGCGCCCAAACTAACACCATCCGTCCTTGCAGTAAAATACTTCTTGATTTCTGCCCCTGTTGACTGGCAGCCCGATCAATACATCCGCAGATTTCTTTTGCCTACTGGCGAGTATGTTTCCTGCGTGCTTTGGAATACACTGTTCCACATTACCGGAACGGATATTGTACGATGCCTCTCCTTCCGCTTCCAGGCTTTTGGTCGTCCCGTGAAGAACAGCAAAAAGTTCGAAGAAGGAATTTTCTCCGACCTTCGTAACCTGAAGTCTGGCACTGATGCCTCTCTCGAGGAGCCCAAGAGCCCTTTCTTGGACTTCTTGTACAAGAACAACTGCATCCGGACCCAAAAGAAGCAAAAAGTGTTTTACTGGTACTCTGTACCCCATGACAGACTGTTCCTCGACGCACTGGAACGTGACCTCAAGCGTGAAAAGATGGGCCAGGAGGCTACTACCCTTGCCGTGGCCGAACCCGCCTTGTCGTTCCAGTACGATTCTTCACAGTCGCTGTACGAGCAACTGACAAAGGCTCAGCAAATGAACTCTTCGTCTTTTGGCGCTCAGCAGGTCTCTCAGGCTCAGGCCCAGGCCGCTGCCTACCAGCAGAGCGCTTCTGCCTCTTACTCTCAGCCGCAAAGCACTTCTCCTGTCATGCGCTCCGTGGACTCTATGCCTCCCCCCCAATTAATGGCTCAGAATGTTGCTCCCATTGTTGACCCTACCATGGATCCCATGGGCACCTACGGTGCTATGGCTATGGCTTCAACCATTCCTCAGCAGTCTGTTGCTGTGAAGCGCGAAGCCGATTACAGCCGAGTCCAATACAACACCAATGGAGTCCCTATCACCCAGACTCACCAGCGCCACGCCTCTATGCCTGCGTACGGTCTCGAGTACTCCCCTGCGCCTTCTTTCGTTTCCTCTGCTTATGACGATTATGGCAACAGAGGACTGAGCTTTGAGCCCATCACTCCTCCTCAGCAGGCCATGGGAATGGGTACCGAGCCTGCCTACATTGCGAATGAGGAAACTGGCCTGTACACCGCTATTCCTGACCACATGGCTAATGTCAATGCCATGAACGGCATGCTGCAGCTTCCTGCTTCCAACATTTCCAACCCCCAGTTCTCGCGTGCTTACGGCGCCAACAATGTATATTCTGTCATTGAGGGATCGCCTACCTATAAGCAGCGCCGGAGACGGTCTTCCATCCCCCCTCCCATGCAAGGAATGGCCCCTAACAGCGCCCCTACATCTGCAGGCCACGGCCATGCTCATTCCATCTCTCACAGCCATCGTCCCTCAGATCTCCGCCGGTCGGTATCTTTGTCAGTTGGCCCTGTGCTTGAGGATGATGAGAACGCCGACAACTCGCCGCCCAGCCTATATGGAAACGTTTCCGTTACTAGCAATCCCCAGGGCCAAACGCAGAGCAAAGAGGCCGGTGACATGTCTCGCCATGGAACCCCTCTGCCTACTGTCGAGGGATCTCCCGCCATGAACTCTATGCCTCTTCAAGCTCATGAGTTCAGCTCAGCTGCTGATGATATGGCTGATGCCCGTAGCATGTCGTCCGGTGTCGTACGTCGCGCACGATCTGCTACCGTCATGGAGCTTGGACCTTACCCCCAGAAGTCTCACTCATGCCCCATTCCTACCTGTGGTCGCTTATTCAAGCGTCTCGAACATCTGAAGAGACACGTGAGAACCCATACCCAAGAGAAGCCTTATGTTTGCCCTCATTGCAGCAAAGCCTTCTCCCGATCTGATAACCTTGCCCAACATCGTCGCACTCACGAGCGTCCTGATGGTGCCGAGGGCTCTGTTCATGATGAAGAGGAAGAGTTTTCTGGCGAGGACCAGATGGGATTTATCGACGAGGCCTCGCCTAACTCAGACAACGCCTACATTCCCGTATCGTTGAACTCGGCCATGACCTCTGGAACGCCGCAAGGGAATGGAAGCTCTGTATCTGTTGCCCCACAGGCAATGGGTGGCTACAACTCGATGCAGTCATTGACGATGCCCGTGGCTATGAGCGCACCGACTGTCTAAGTTAGGTGTTCTGGTGTTGAGAAGTGATATACTTGCCCTTGCTGTCACTGGGCTTATATGACTACTCAGGCTGCTATTTATCCCTCCGATCTTTTTTTTTTTTCACTCTCTTCTATTTGCTATATTTCTTTTTTAGTCTTATGCTTGGACAAGCATCTGAGTCACGATCTACACACATCACATGTATAAATTTAGTATTTATACTCTTCATCCCCCCAACCCCCGTCCCGTGTTCTATATCTCTGATCCGCACCGACTGAACCTCTTGGTTGCCTATGCCTTGTACTCATTGCCTGAGCATTGCCCTCTGGTACCTGTTATCTTCTTGCCCTATTTTTCTTTGTCTGCGTTTCCGTCACTCTGTTCTCTTTTTCTTCCTCGCTTCCGAGTATTTCCTTTGTTCTTAGCCTTGTTTTGCACTTCTTGTGCTCTCGACTTTTTTTCTGGGGTTTTTATGACAATTATTCTCTTCTTCCGCCGATCATGGTTTCCATTCCCGTTTTAGGTGTTGTCCTTTCTTATATCACTATACATATATATGTTTGTTATATTCTACCACACCGGTACTGGTTTGGGCGTGGTGCTGTATTTCTGATTTTCTGGCGTTGTAAAATATGTGATGTGGTCGTGATTGCGTGTGTTGAATCTATTTGAGCTCAAACTCTGAATCTACAAGAACTGATCTACTCAACGTGCTTATTCGTGTGGCTTATACTTGAACTTGACTACATTTTACTCCTAATAGCTCTGTTTCGGCACTTCATGGGAATCATCACGACGGTAAATATTTCCGGCTGTCTTCTCGAACGTCTACCTAATGCTGGTTTGCAGCAACGCACGACTGTGTACTCCGCTGGCTGATGTTGGTTTGCGAAACATCTCCCAGGCGACTGTCAATTATGAGTGTACGTACGTGGTCATCGAACGTTCGCTTCAAGGAGGACTCTCTATTTAGAGTAGCTAGAGAAGGGAGCCTACTTGCCAGTTAGTTACCTGGCGTTCTTGGCCTATGGCAACCAACCACGAGAACTTAGCCCAAAAGGCTTCGAACTTTTGGCACGAAGCATAGGCTTTGGATGTGTAAGCAGCCTTTCCTCCTCCATCTTTGTACTCTAGCACCCTCGGCTTCCACCTGGTGCCTCTTGAGAGGGCGGGCGTTTTCCCCCCTGCTTGCTGGGCTGCTGATGGTGAAATATGCCGTGAAAAAGGGGACGAGTCGACGACGAGGTTATTCATCCTGTCCCGAGGTTGGTTGTGTCATCCTGAGCTGCCCTTGTCTTGAACGTTCCCCTGTGGTATGTGGTGGCA
>NETT01000009.1:62589-120153 GCA_003449175.1 Ceratocystis smalleyi | reverse complement strand
GGGGGGGGGGGGGGGGAAAAGCCTCCGTAATAGCGGGCTATCCACTGAAAAGCCATCTTTGACCACTGGAAAATTAGTTGTTCCCCTCCCAAGAGAAAAAAAGGCTGACGGTTATGATGGGAAAAGCCTAGTGAGCCGGATGTAGCCACCAATGACAGTTCAGCATTCAGAGGCGCTGCGTTTTGACTGTGGGTGACTTTTCTCGGGATTACCCTTCGTGATCCCCTTCGAATTCTTCTCTCTTTGATTCAAATTCTTTGGTCTACAAGTGTCTTCTCTGCACTCTTTGCCGCTCTGTCTCCCACACCTCTAAGATGTATGCTACTCTCGGTCTCCGTATGATGCGCCAGACTCCGCGTCTGATGCGCACTGCTCCCGTAAGTGTCTTCGCCCTTGGCCGAGTTGATGCCATCGGATAACCATTCCGTTCAGCCGCCTTGCAATATGATAGTGTTCTTCGGATATGGCGAGGATGTGATGAAGTAGCGAGGTTATTACTCCACCTTGGAAGTCGATTATCAAGGCTTGAGAACATCTACAACCTAACGCCTCTGCTTTTTCCATGCACAGCAATGTCATGCTAACATCTTTCTTTGTTTATAGGTTGAAGATCAGGCCGGTACGGTGTCATCCCCTCTACTTCACCCCTTTACTGCGCGCTGCTGGTGATATATTGCAACACTCGGAAATCTCCATGGGCGAGGCAAATTCCAATTCCAACACCAATCCCAACGACCCAACCTAGCGGCTTCCTGTACTGATACTAAGACTCTGTTATATCCTTTAGCCCATGGCGTGTCTGCGAGACTTCGGAAGCTTAAGAACATCCCCCCCGAGTTGTTCCCCCTCGGTACGTAAAGCGAGAAACTCGCCCTCAGCCACAACATCGTACTAACGCATGCCATGACATAGGTGTTGTCGTCGCCTTCGCTGTCGGTGCTGCCGGATACTCGCTGACCCGGCACCTGCTCACCGATAAGACCCTTCGTCTGGGTCGCTCCAGTGGCGACAACAAGCCCCATGACGATGAGCACCATTAAATGTGCATCCAACTCGAATCTCTTGGCAATATACTGCACATGTTTGGCTCTTGGTTCACTGCGTTTAGTGTTGGACCAGACTGTAGGTGGTGGTTAAACTTCGTGGGGTAATCTAGCTGGCACGCCTTCCTAGAGGCCCATATACGACACCAGGCTGATTTGGCCATGCCCATGGAGCCAGAGAAGGTCTGGCCAAGTAACAGACCGAATAAAAACCTCCGCTTATTCTTATAGCTGTATTGTGCATGGTTTGCGCTATGATTTATCTTGACCGTGTGATGAACTAAGTCGACAAGCACCCAAATTTACTACAAAATCGCAGCTTACGAAGCACAAGTCCAGGTATATCACTGAGTTGGTATAGTAGTAGTACATGATTCAATATTGTGTTCCGCAACGCCAACGCCAAAAATAAAATTGT
Source organism: Ceratocystis smalleyi (assembly GCA_003449175.1). Lineage (NCBI taxonomy): Eukaryota > Fungi > Ascomycota > Sordariomycetes > Microascales > Ceratocystidaceae > Ceratocystis > Ceratocystis smalleyi. The sequence goes on along the minus strand of NETT01000009.1, from coordinate 118,692 downwards.
CAGAATGAGATGACTCCAAAAGTACAGGCTCGGCGGGTGCAATTAGCAAAAATAAAGTAGCGCAGCCAAGCCTCATATGCTCAAACGGGCTTGGGGCCCGCAACATCAAGCCCTTCAAGACCCTGCATAGGGTCGCCGGCAGCCGGCATAGGTGCGCTAGGCTCATCATCGGCAGTATTTTGGGAGAGCCACCCCTCCTATTACGCGTTAGTTACTGTAACCAACCCATGGGTTGAAATGGATCTCGCACCTGCTCCCAGAGGGCAGTCTTGCTGCCAAGCCCCTCGGTAGCACTCTTGGGTGCTTTAGCGGCTGAACACCGAATCACCTTGCCGAAGAACTCAGACTGGTCCATGTTGTCAATAGCCTCCTTGGCATCATCGACATCCTCAAACTCCACATAGGCAAATCCGCGATTAGTTGGTTCCGGGGGAGCGCCTTCGTCAGCGGTGTTGTTTGTATTAGACCGATCGTCTTTAGGGACAGAGACTTCGACAATGTCCCCAAACGGGATGAAGGCGTCATGGACATGGCTTGAGGTGACGTGAGAGGCCAAGCCTCCGACGTGAACGGTGGCCTTCCAACGGTCTGACTCGGACATTTGGGGGGTTGAAGTGAGTGGACTGGATGTCGAGAGGATGACGGTCGAGCTGTTCATGTGAATTTCCTATTATGCAGTGAGGTCTAGCGATGGGGCATCACGTGCAGCAAGTAGCACGAAGTATGCGTCAGCTGCCGCGCAGCTGCCAGCACCTGTCGCCACCCATAGTGGGGTGCTAATTGATCCAGCTCCTCCCAAGCTTGAGCAAGGCCATTAAGTTAGGCTACGACGCTGTTATTGGTGGATGGGCTCTGCAATGTGGCTTCAATCCCACTTTATCACTGCCATTCCTGTTAACGGGCTCCTCTCTCCATTGGCTTTGGACGACTTGTTATTTAGACGACACCACAACACAATAGCCACAATTCGCTCTTGATTTTTCGTCTTCAATTCTTTTTCTTCCTTTATTTGCCCTATATCTCTTGCTGTCCTCTGGTTTGTAGGGCTTGTTGTCGCTCATTCTTCTCACTCAGCTCAGAAGCCATTCCCGCAAGGAGTTTGAGGAATCAAGCGAATGCTTTTGCTTGTCGAGACCATCGAGCCCACACCCACGTCAACAATTAAACCATCGCTTTAGCCATTGTTCCCTTTCGTCTAGCTGCTTCCATTTATTTAACCTCCCCCTCCCCCCACAATGGTTCGTCTCCGCGAGATCCAGCGCACAGCTGCCTTTGCTTGGTCGCCTGGCGCCGCCAAGCCGTTAATAGTCACAGGAACCCGAGCCGGCGCTGTGGATGCCGACTTCTCTGATGATACGAAGCTGGAATTGTGGGATTTGGAGCTTGACGATTTTGAACACAGCGTGGAACTGCAGCCCGTAGCCAGCATTGTGTCAGATTCAAGGTGAGCTCCATCAGAGCTTATTTGCTCATCTCTCGGCTCAATGATCTAGATGCTAACCTTTGATGCCTTCCCCTATCTATAGGTTCTACGATATCGCCTGGAGTCAGCCCGACGATACTCGGCCCAATGGAATCATCGCTTGTGCCCTCGAAAACGGCTCACTAGACCTTTATGACGCCGCTAAACTCATCGCTGGAGCCCCGGCTGGAGAGGCGTTGATATCACGCACCACCAAGCATAGTGGTGCTATCAAGTCACTGCAGTTCAACCCCATAAAACCGCATTACCTAGCTACGGCTGGCGCCAAGGGTGAGCTCTTTGTCTACGATGTCAATGACATCTCGTCCCCCTTCCGCCTAGGAGCTGCCACCGCGAGACCCGACGACTTGGAGTGTGTCGCCTGGAACAGAAAGGTGTCACACATCCTAGCTTCAGGTAGTGCTGGAGGCCTGGTGACTGTGTGGGATCTTAAGACCAAAAAGACATCGGTCACTCTCAACAACAACCGCAAACCCGTTAGCGCCATTGAGTGGGACCCAAACTACTCAACAAAGCTGATCACATCTTCCTTTGATGATACCACGCCCGTCATTTACCTGTGGGATCTGCGCAACACTAATACCCCCGAGCGCACAATGCAGGGCCATGTACAGGGTGTCCTGTCTCTGTCGTGGTGTCCTCAGGACCCCGATCTGCTACTTTCTTGCGGCAAAGACAGTCGGACACTGCTCTGGAATCCCCAGAACGGAGAGTTATTTGGCGAGTTTCAAGAGGGGACCAACTGGAACTTTTCCACTAGGTTCAACCCTCATAACCCCAGCTTGATAGCCACGGCTGGTTTTGACGGCAAAATTGTTATCCAAACTCTTCAAAACACAAACCCTCCTACCCAAGAAACTGCCAACCAAAGTGGCTTAGACGGCGAGGACTTTTTTGCTAGCGCTCAGACCCAGCCTCAGGAAACCAACTTTACCCTAGCCAAAGCTCCTAGGTGGCTAGAGCGTCCCATTGGAGCTTCGTTTGGTTTTGGTGGTAAGCTGGTAGTCTTTAAGCCCACAGCTAACGATAGCCGGTCATCCAAGGTTCTAATTACCCAGTTCTCTGCTGATACCGGCATTTCTGATGCCACTGACAAGTTCGAAAGCTCCTTGTCTTCTGGAAATGTCATATCCATTTGCGAGTCTAAAGAGGAGGCTGCCTCTGAGGATGAAAAGGCCGACTGGACTATCATGAAGAATCTAGCGGGTGATGATGTACGGGACCGTATTGTTGAATTCCTTGGGTTCACCAAGGACGATGTTCCCAAAAAGCCCGAGACCGAGGCCGAGGCTGGCGCTGAGTCCGACAAGGCTGGCGCATCTGCAGAGAAGAAGAAGGATGCTGACGATGATTTCTTTGGTGGTGACGATGGCGAGGTTGATGAGGATGACTTTATGGCCAATCTTTCAGCCAGCAAGGGTGCCAAGACCAACAATCCCTTCAATCTCTTTAATGAGAGCGAGTCTATCATGGAACAGGATGTCACTCGTTCTCTCGTGCTCGGCAACTTCGACAAGGCCGTTGAGCTTTGCATTGCTGAGAAGCGCTGGGCCGACGCTTTTCTAATAGCCAATTGCGGCGGTGCCGTTCTGGCTCAAAAAGTCCAGGCCCAGTACTTGGCTGAGCAGGAGGGCAAACCCAGCTACATCCGTCTCCTCAACTCAGTTATTGCTAAGAACTTGTGGGATGTTGTCCACAATGCCGACCTTGACGACTGGAAGCAGACTATGGTTGTTCTTTGCACTTACTCCTCGCCCGAAGATTTCCCCGACTTGTGCGAGGCTTTAGGTGATCGCATGCTTGAGTCTGGCGAGCGCAAAGACGCGGCTTTCTGCTATCTGGTTGGGTCCAAGCTAGACAAGGTTGTCGATATTTGGATTGCCGAAATGGAGGAGGCCCGCGAGGTGGATCTCAAGAGCTCCAGCGGCGATAACAGCTTCTCTATTCATGCTCGGTCTCTGCAAGCTTTTATCGAGAAGGTCTCCGTTTTCCGCGCCGTTACTAACTTCCAGGACAGCGAAAAGGATCAAGCCGAGAACTGGAAGCTGACTTCTCTATATGATAAATACACCGAGTATGCTGATTTGATTGCGGAGCAAGGCAAGTTGGTCACGGCCCAGAAGTACCTAGATCTTCTGCCTGCCATCTACCCTCCCGCAGATATTGCCCGGGAGCGCGTCAAGCTGGCCACCACTCCCTCCTCGAAGAAGACTACCACTGCTACCAACACTGTTGCTGCCAACAGAAGGGGGGCTCTTCCCGTACGCCAGACCGCCGCTCCTACTGGCTATCAGCCTGCCTCTCAACCTCAAGCCCCTTCCCTGACTGCTGCCCGCCCCCCGGCGCCGTCAGCCAACCCCTATGCTCCTACTGGCCCCAACATTATTGGTAGTGGTGCGGCACCTACCCAATCTACCAACCCCTATGGTGCTGCTCCTTCTACTGCTTCTGCTTCTGTTACTGCTCCTTCTGCCAGCCCTTATACCCCTCCCACCAATACTTATGGTTCTACACCATCTGTTCCTCAGTACGGAGGCTACACCCCTGCCACTTCTGCTCCTATTTATGGCGCTCCTCCGCAAAACTTCTCGGCCCCTCCTCGCAACACTCCTCCTGCGGCTAGCATTGCTCCCCCCTCCAGATCAAAGAACATGATGGTGTGGAACGATGTGCCCATGGTTACCAAGGCCCCTACCCGCAGGGCTACTCCCACCTCTAAGCCTGCACCTATAACTTCTCCTTTCCCTGGTGGCCCTTCTTCCACGGGCCCTCCTCCCTCCAGCCCTGGCACTGGCCTTCGCGAACTTTCTTCGACCCCACCCCCTCCCCCTAAAGGCCCTCCCATGGGCCGTGTCACTTCGCCTCTAGCTGGTCCTCCTGGTGTTGGAGGCCAGCAAGGCCCTCCCAGGTCTTCGTCAATTGCCGCTAATGCCTATGCGCCTCCTCCAACCACATCATCAAACCCTATTCCTCCCCCCATGGCTGTTCCTCGTATGAACTCCCCTTACAATGCTCCTCCCGCTGCGGCTCCTCCTTCAAACCGCTATGCTCCTGCCCCAGCGTCCACGGCACAGTCTAGCCAGCCTCCTCTAGCTGGTATGGTGGCACCTCCTCCCCAGGCTGGTGCGCGTCCTCCTCCCCCTGCAAACCCTTACGGCCCTAGCTCAGCTATTTCTCCTACTTCATATCCGCCCTCTGGTTACCAAGCCTCTGCGCCCCCCATGGCTGGCCCTCCTATGAGTGGCCCTCCTATGGGCGGCCCTCCTATGGGTGGTCCCCCTATGGGTGGTCCTCCCCGTTCCGGTCCTCCTATGAGCACTCCTCCGGTAGCTGCCCCTCCTCAGGCTACTCCTCATTCTCGGGGCCCTCCTCCTAGTACTGCCATGTCCCCTCCCCCTGCCGCCGGTGCCCCTCCTCAGCCTGCCGGAAATACGTATTCTAGCGATCGCAGTAACATCCCCGCCAACGCACAGCGCATGGTAGAAATATTCACTCGTGACATGAAACGAGTGGCAGCATCAGCGCCCGCCACGTACTCGGCTCAGGTCAAGGACTCTCAAAAGCGGATCAACATTCTGTTTGATTGCTTGAACAAGGGTGAGCTAGTCAAACCGGATACCATTGAGCAACTAGCCGCCCTAGCGGAGGCACTGGATGTCCGAGATTATGCAACGGCACAGAAGATTCAGGCCGACATCCAGACGAACAAACCAGATGAGTGCGGCAAATGGATTGTAAGTACTTGTGGTTGCCTTGTCTTTTATCTTGTAGTACTACTGTGGCTAACACGTGTGTGTGTACAGGTTGGTGTGAAGCGTCTTCTCAGCATGAGCAAGGCTACGCCTTAAGCAACTTGTAAAAAAAGACCAGATTCTCTTCAGTGGAGTGGTGCTACTTGAGAAGGCACTTGTGGTGCTGAAATGATGAAGATGATGCTGTGAGTAGCAAGGAGACGATGGGACGATTGAAACTAGCTAGTTGCTGTTACCATGTAGTGTTATGGACTCTTTTAAACGAGCGTTGTGATGATGTCGTGTATGTACTCTTACTGTTTTCAACATGTCAGTTTTCTTCAACTATTATTTCTTGTGCCTTAGCATATACGTGTGCTGTGTAGCTTAAGGGTGCTTGTTGGTGTGCTATCATACAATGAATGACGAGTTCCGAGGCTATTCGTCGGATAGATGTAGAGCACAGTATCATGGACGCACGTCCAGGTGTTTGGTTATTATATGTTCCATGTCATCAACGAGCCCGTTTTTCCACTCAAAATCTAAGCAAACCTGCAACCGCTGACCGCCCAGATGCTACTGGACGATGACACCAACCAGCAGTTTCTGGTCGGAACACGCCGTCGTATTGCTGCGAAATAACAGTAGGTAGACGTAAAATAACACAATAACAATAACAATGAGCCCGTTTTCCACCCAAAATTATAGAACCTGCTAATTGGTCAGCGATAAGATAAGAAACCTGGTAGCTGTCCGGTTCAAATCAAAGGTCAGTCAACCTCAAGCCGTCACAACTCCAGCAAAGCACACGAGGTTCCCTTGTGTAGAACCCTTTCTTTCATCGCCCAATCCTTGCTCTCCTTCGTGCGAAGGCTCCGTCCTACCACACTATACAGGCGTCTTTCTTAAGGCCATTTTGCCCTATTGATATCAGAAGCAGAGCAATACCATTGCCACACGAGACCCCCCCTCCCTCCATATACACACAGATACAATGGATAGCCCCGAGGCCGAAGCCCAAGCTGCTGCTGCCCGTGCAGCTGAACAAGCCCGGATTCGCAAAGAACGCCGCGCCGCCAAGATTCTCGCCGGCGGGTCATCTCGACTAAACAAGATCACGGGTCTAAGCGGCCGCCGTACGTAGCAGCCCTAATTGTCACCCTGCCGTTACAGGCCAACCCGTTCACCCAATGGTAGTGCGATTTGGAACTAACTGTTTCCTACTCTTCAGCAGCTGAAACTGAACCCCCGGCCCCCGCTGATGCAGACACGGCTGATGCAACCACGTCCACTGTGTCATCTGTCCCCACCGCCGCTTCCTCGGCCGGCGTCATTTCTGAAGACCCGGCTGAAGTCGACATCTCGAACCACTTCTACGAACCCACCCGCACCACACGGCCGCCCGTCTCTCCCCATAATCCTCCCTCTGCTACGGCCTTTGCGGCGGGGGGCGCCCCATCTGCGCTCAGCGAAGCCCAGCTGCGAAGCCTAATGCTGGGTATGGACCCCGCGGGTGCTCCCGGCGGCGGTAGGCCCGGTGCTCCTGTGGCTAATGGTGCGCCGGCAGACGTCGGCGATGGCGATCCGTTTGCCATGTTGCAGCAGATTATGGGCGGTGCTGGTGCTGGCGCAGGAATGGGCGGGATGTTCCCCGGGGGTATCCAGCCGGCAGAATCCACATCTACCTCGCGCAGTGCAGCTATATTCCGTGTAATGCACGTGCTCTTCGCACTATCGCTAGGTATCTTCATCGCACTCAAGACACCATTCACCGGATCTCTCTCGCAACGACTCGATCCGTCGTTTGACTTTGCCGCGCTGTCTTCTGCATCTTCTCCCGACGCCACTACTGATGACCATCCTACCGCCCTTGCTGGCCGCTCACCATCAGATCTACTCTGGGTGTTCGCCACGGGGGAAGCCGTGCTGCTCTCCGCGCGGTACTTTGCTGAATATAACTCGCAGGGTGCTGGTGTTCCTGGTATATTAGGCATCGTTCTATCGTTTATGCCGCCGCCCCTAGGAGGTTACATCAAGCTGGCGATGCGGTATGGGCAGTTTTTTATGGCGGTGCGGAACGACATCATGCTAAGTGTCTTTGTGCTAGGGGTCTGCGCATGGGTCAAGGCTTAAATTAAACGGCAGTGTTTGCGACGTTGGTATTTTATCTTGGCTTGTTTTAACTTGTTGTATTATGAAAATGACAATCCTGATGTTTGTTCTCTTCGGTATGGCTGGTGAATCAAAGTAGAAGTAGAAGCATTCATCTTTCTGTGTATCCATGAGTAAATCCACGTTCATGTAAGCACCCAGCTACAATATGCCTTACGTCTTCCGTGGCACAACGTAGCAGCACATATCTTCATAAGCACGCTATCATCTCTTGTATTTACTTTTCAGTCACTAAACAGCGCGGAGCAAATCAAAGCATTCTTCAAATGTATCAAGCAAAATTTCAACAGGGTGTTTTTGCTGGTCTCGGAAACTCCGCATGGTCAAAGAAGGAAAAAGGAAAAGAGTATAAAAAGCAGACAGCAATTGCAAGCATGAGAAGTAAACAGAGATCGAAAAAGAAGTCAAAACATTGATAAGGCACTTTTTGCAAGCAGGGAAATATGCCGAATGACCAGAAGAACATGAATGTAGAGCGTCAGGTGAAAAAGGCAAAAGTAAAAAGGCAAAAATAGGCAGCAGAGAAAAAACAAGAAGATGTGACAGGTATATCAAAGTCTTCATCTGTACGTCATGGTCATGGCAGCGATAATCCGGTTCATTTTAGAGAACCCGGGGGGGAGGGGGAGATGGGGGTGGAGGTATAGAGAAGTGGCCAATCATTGATGGATGGTACAATTAGGCAGTAGCCTCCTCAGTGCGAGCCTTCTTGGCATCAAGAACGCCAGCGGCGTCAGCCGAGCGCTTGCCAGGGCCGTTGACCACAGTGTCACGCTCAGCGTCCGTCATGTTGTCCAGAACGTGGTCCAAAGAAGACATGGTCTTGCCCTCCTTGAGACCCTTGTAGTAGGCATGGATAATAGAGTCGACATCGTCCAAGCCAATGGAGCGAATATCAGCCATCTTCTTGATCATGGCGGTGCACTCCTTGTAGTGGGCATCAGTCATTTCAATGTCCAGCTGGGCAGCACGGTCCTTGATGGAGTTCCAGCCAGTCAGGCGCGAGGCAACGTGGATGTAGCGGGTCAGACCAAAGTCGGCGGGGTTCAAAATCTCGTAAGTGCTGGGGTTGTTGAGAATAGCCTTGGCGTGGATACCGGCCTTGTGGGTGAAGGCGCAGAAGCCGGTGATGGGGTTGTTGAAAGGAAGGTTGACCGAGACGGCATCAGCAACCAGCTCCTCAACCTCCTTGAGCTTCTTCAGGTTGTACTTGCTCTTGGTGTACTCGGGAGCGGCAACAACCATGCGGGCAAAGAACGAGCCCAGAGGGGTGATGCCGTTGCGCTCACCAATGCCCAGAACAGAGGTATCAACGTGGGTAGCACCACCCTGTAGGGCAGTGTAGGCATTGGCAACAGCACAGCCGGTGTCATTGTGGAAATGAGTCTCAATGTCACAAGACACAACGCCACGTAGCGTACGGACAAGGTCGTAGACTTCACGGGGGCCGGCACATCCAACGGTATCAGCGATACCAACACGGTTCACACCAATCTGGTCAACAGTCGAGTAAATAGCCAGCAGATCAACCAGGTTGCTGCGGAAAGAGTCCTCACTGGAGAAGCGAATCTCAATTCCCTTGCTCTTAACGAAGTTGATGACCTCAATAGCAGTGTTCTTGATGTAAGTCATGTCCTTGCCGTGAGAGTGCTCCATTAGGTAGGAAGAAGTGCCAATGACAACGTCAACGCCGTCAACGCCAGTCTCGACAGCAATTCTAGCGTCGTCCATGTTGCACTAAAGGTCAATGTAAGCGGACTGGGGTTTTATCTTGGAATTTCGTTAGGATGCGGCCGTGATTGCTACTTACACGAATGTGAGTCAGGATCTTGGCCTTGAGGCCGAGCTTGCAGATAGCCTCGCAGTCTTGGCGAGACTGGGGAGAGGCAGCAGGGCTTGTAAGCTCGATGTAGTCAACACCCACCTCATCGAGGGCCTTGGCTGTTAGAAGTAGTCCATGTTAGTTGACGTGCAGAGATAGTCGTGCAAAAGGAAGGGTATGAAGTCATTATATACCAATTTCAATCTTCTTAGCTATAGTATAGATAACTGTTAGCAATCCAGGCTTTCTCATATACAAGACGTGGAACAAAAAGGTGCGCAAAAAACCTACCAGTGTCAAAGTAGGCGTTGGCAAACTGCTCGCCCTCGCGCAGAGTGGACTCGATCTATTTCACTTGGTTAACGGCTGACGAACGAAGGGCAGTTCCTGTTTGGCGGAAGATCAAAGCCATAGCAGGACCATCTCTGATCATAAGCAAATGTGCGGATGGGCGTAGAACATACAATCTTGTAGCGGTGGACGTTGCTCTGGAAGTTGCAAGTTAGTAGACGGTCACATATTGGCATGGCAACAAGGGCGGTGTTAGCTTGAACTTACCAAGTAGTCGGGGATAGCTTCATAGGGGTTACGGGCGGGCTTGGGGTGAGGGTTCTCACGGGTCTGGACAGCCGTGTAGCCAGGGTGGCCTTCAGTAGGAGCGGAAGCCATTGTTAACAATTTTTTTTTTCTCAAGATTATGGATGTATAGCAGTTGGCAGTTGGTAATGACGATAGTGGGGGAGGGTAAGGATACAAGGGCACAAGGGAAATGGCGGTCGTCTTGGTATTTCAGACAGACAAAAGAAGATGATTGAAATATCAGACAGGAGCCAAGAGAGCAGAGGAAAAAATGTTGCGCGGGACCAAGAAACTTATATGCAGGTGAAAAAAAAAATTGGCTTGGGGAGGAATTCCAGACATAGTAGTTTGTATGATGATTTTTTATGGGGAAGTGGCAAGGAAGGGGCAAGCAGAAAAATCGAATTAAAAAAAGACTGTCGAAAAACTTTTTTTTTTTTCTTCTTCTTCTTTGGGGGCGTCGTCCTTCCTCACAGCCAAAGCCGGAACAGAACCGGAGCTGTGCCCCGTGCAGCAGGCACAAGCCCGCTTTGCCAATGGCAAATGCACGACGCAATGCAGGACCCGGAAAGCCAAAATGCAGGCTAAGGACGACGGCGACACAGTCATAGGATAGGAATAGAGAACCAGAAGAGGTCATAACAGAAACTCTAGTAATAGCAAAAACCTACCATTGGTACTGCTGCCAGCCTCGGGCGCCACAGCGGCGGGAGTGTTGTCTTCTTCGACACCGCACATAATTTTTTTTGAAAGTTTAGTGCTTTTGTGGTTTGGCGAGGGTTATGGGAGCGAGCGATCGTCAAACGGAGGAATAACAAAAAAGTCGAGTCGTTATTGGACAGACAAGTCGGAGATGGGGTCTACAAAGCCAGAGAGCGAAACGTGTAAGCGGAAGTGTAACCAGACAAGGCCAAAGATGAACAAGCAAAGAAAAAAAGGATTTCCAATCAATTATGACTCGTGAGTCTTATTAATTGGTCATCGAGGCAATAGGGAATGACTGTTGACGAGAGACGGGGCTTTGGCGGTGGATACTGACCCAAGTATAAAGGCAGCACTGCTGTGAAGATTTGTTTTAGCAAAGTTTTAGTAGTGATAGTTGCGCGGGAAATGAAGAGAAAGAGTACTAGAATAGGGAAAAGGGAAAAGGAAAAAGGAAAAAAAAAAAAAAGAAAAGAAAAGAAAAAAGGAAGAAAAAAAGGCGATTGAGGGAGAGAAACGAGAAGCCAATGACTCCTCAGGCACTAAAAAACGTGAGCAACAAGCAGGCACCACGGAATTGGCAGTTGTTTATTCTGGCGGCGCAGTGAGAGCTAGGATGCATAGCGTAGTCTTTCTTTTGGCTCTTTCCCTCGTTCTGTTGCTCTTTCTTTTCTAGACCTGTACAATGCAATAGCAACAGCAACCGCATGTACCCAGAGTAGAGTAGCATGGGATGGGAGCCAGTCTCTGTGCGTCTACGGTATCTCGTGCAGCTATGAATGACTCTTGCCTGGCTCCGTGACTAAGAACTCGTCCTTCCAGGAACAAGGAAAGGGCAATCGCAACCACCCAGCAGGGAACGGCGATTGAAGCCTTGTTCTTTGTGCCCATGTCCCGTTGCAAGCAGTGCATCTGCAAGCTGCAGCAACAACAACGGTTAGCTGCAACGGTAACTGCAAAATTGACAATTAGCAGTGAACAACTGTACAACTTGGACCAAGTCACAGCAACTGCAGATGACTCCAAGCCGCAGAAAACCCTGCCGGCTTTACAGTTAGTTACTCAAGGGAACTACGACACAGCTACACATCTTGGCCATCGTGCCTCGTCACGCCCACATCCTCTTGATTCCATTGACGGTTTGGCGTATTGCTATTGAGGCCGCGTCCAATTTTCTGTTGTTTCTTTTTTCACTCTCTAGATACCGCGGGGTATTTTTCTTTTTTTCTTCTCCCCTGTCATGTCTCGGCCTCTCACCGATTCCTTTCTCATCTCCACGCACATAATACGGTGACGAAGGAATCATAGCTGCGGCCCAGGATGAACAATAGATCAATTCCCTCGGATCATATGTGGCTGCTCAGGCCAGCCAGGCCTAAGCAGGACCTGGCCAATGGCTTCAGATACTTTATTCAACGGAAGGACCAAAGTTAGTTGGTTGTTTGCGAACAGGAAGGAGAAGTTAGTCACGGGACAATAAGTACTGATGCCCTAACCCTACTGTCGGCAACGCAGATAGCAAGACCTGATATCTTCATTTGGGGGGAAAGGAAAGACCGGCTACAACAATAACTAGAATCAAACAAACGCCCTGAAACTTTGCACAGTACACAGCGTCTTCACATCTTCATCAACTTTTCTTGCACGCTTTCCTCCTACTTTTAGCCGTTATTTTCCTGCCACGCCACATCAGAGAGCTTGCTTACCAACTACAAGCGTCGGTTCAATATAGGAGCAATAGCATAGTTGCCGAAGCCCGAAGCATAGCCAGTAAAGTAGTGCTAGGTGCTGCTCCTGAAGCTATAGCGCCTTTGCGTTAGAAAAGACCTTCAGCCACAGCCACACGTACCAAGACATTGAGCCATCCAACGCAAACATGGATGTACATGCTACCAACAAGACCTTCCAACCTCGCTGTCCTTGCTTCTATTCCCTGCCGACCGGCTTACTACGCGCTATATTGCCTTTATTCTACGTCTGCAGAGTGCTCCTTTCCCCATGTCTTTACATATTCACCTTTCTGAATTTCTTCGTCATCTTCAGCCTTTCTGTCCTTCCACATCATCACCACATTACGATGCCTTTTGGTCTCAATCTCTTTGGCGGTGTGTCGTTTAACCCGGCCTCCGACATTCCTTCGCTCAAGGGCAAGGTTGTGCTTGTGACTGGAGGCAATGTTGGCCTCGGCAAGCAGACTATCCTAGAGCTGGCCGCACATGAGCCAGCGTCTATCTGGCTGGGTGCCCGCGACTCCACCAAGGCTGAAACGGCTATTGCCGAAATCAAGACGGCCATCCCCACTGCCAACGTGCGGCACTTGAAGATTGACCTTGCCTCGCTTGATAGCGTGCGTGCCGCTGCTACAGAGTTCTCTGCCGCTGAAAGCCGTCTGGACATCCTCATTCTCAACGCCGGTATTATGGCGACGCCTGCAGGACTGACCAAAGACGGCTACGAATCTCAGTTTGGCACTAACCACATGGGCCATGCCCTGCTAACCAAGCTGCTGCTCCCGACTCTTACCAAGACTGCTGCTGATCCCAATGCTGATGTGCGTGTTGTTAGCTTGTCGTCGGCTGGGCATGCTCTGTCATACTACGGCATCAATTTTGACAGCCTCAAGAGCCCGGGCGACTCTATGGGAGCGTATCCGCGCTATGGCCAGAGCAAGCTTGCCAACATTCTTTTTGCCCGCCAGTTGGCCGTGGTGCATCCGCAGATCAAGTCGGTGTCGGTACATCCGGGTATTGTGCGCACCAATCTGATGAGTGGTACTACTGGCACGTTTTGGCTGCTCCACCGCGTTAGCAGCCTGGCCAACAATCTGTTCACACCCGTTGACAAGGGTGCACTGAACCAGCTGTGGGCTGCTACATCCAAGGATGTCGTTAACGGAGAGTACTATACGCCAGTTGGTGTGCTAGGCGGCGGAAATAGGTATACTAATGACTTGGAGTTGGCTAAAAAGCTGTGGGACTGGACTGAGAAGGAGCTTGACGCATATCTAGCCCAAGCAGAGGAGTAGTAGGCGCAGTGGCAACAGGTTGAAGGGCAAGGAAGAGGGAAAGCATGTCCTGTTTTTGGGGGTTTTTGTTCTTTTCTTCTTTTTACAGTTTGATTGACCCATAGTCTTCGATAATGATTATTGTGCTGGTAGCAGCTTTGAATTAGGTTATCCATACATGCAGCCAAAGATGCCAGTGTGTAATCTATCAATGTAACCTGCTGCATTGGTGTGGGTGATGCATGCACAGCATGAAGCCACGCAAAGACGAGTATTGATTGGTGGGCGTCCGTTCATATGTAAGTGAGTATATATATATGCCACTAGGTGTGGCCGGGGGCAGCAAAGGAGAAACGAGTAACATAGTTGTTCGCATGTCTCTATTTACAGTCCTTTTCTCGCCCGCTTGTCCCATCCCATACCATTGAGTCGGCCACCTCTGAGCTGTACATGCTAAAGCCCCCTCTCTATGCACCCCCTGCAAGAACCCGGTGCTTTGTTGTCTCCTTTCCTTCGTCTTGAGCTCCTGACGTCTCTTTGCTCTCCTTGCAACAACGCAGCAAGAACAAGTCAAGACATAAAGCCCAAGCTTGAAGTCTAGATGTAGGGGCAAGCCTAAAGACAAGCATTGCTTTATCCTTCCACCATCTGCCCTTCCCGCTTTATTCACTTTCTTTGGGGATTCTGTAGGGCATTCAAGGCGAGCAGAGCTTGTTGTCTTTTCTCGTCCTTTCTTTTTCCAATGCACAAGGCCGGTTGGGATAAATGCGTGTTCCCCTTTCCGGGGTACAATAGCAAGCCATCCAGGAGGCGAGGATGAGAGAAGAGACAAGAAAAGAAGCTTGAGAAGAGGGAGAAGGGGAGGGCTGAGTTGTTGCCTGCTCCTCCGTCTATTTGTATGGGCATGAGATGAGGCCTTGCTAAGGGCCTGTATGGAAATGCGTAAACTCGGAAGACTAAGGGAAGGGGGGCTGCCAGGGAATTCATCAAGTCAGAGCAAAAGGCCGGGAAAGCGAGAGGAAATGAAGGTGTAGCGAGAAGCCGACAAAATATAGAAAAAGGGGGAGGTTTGTCCTGTCGGGGCTGGTTTCTCGTTCTTCGTTCTCGTACCCTCATCGACACATTGCACGAACCCTCCCATCGCCAGCTTCTTGATATTGCCTGGCTCGGTTCCTTTCCATGCACCAGCTTGTGGCAGGCTCCTTTCTCCAGACTATAAGCTACATTCCGGCTGTAGTTGTGAATCCTTTGTACCTCCTCTTTGTTCTTGATGCCACTTCCGAAAAAAAGGGGCATATACCATATATTCTGGCCGTTATAGCTTCTACATTAGCGTACTGCCCTTGGCTTTTGTTCAGAGACAGACTGTCTTGCAATGACGCCCCAATCCATAAATGTCCCGCCGGATCTATTGGGGCTTCTCCCGCCAGAGATCCTCTTGGCTATTTTGGTGCTATTGGGTCATCGGGAACGTCGTGCCCTTGTATATGCATCCCCGCTAGCACACGCCGTGTACTTGGCCAACCGTCGCTTTCTGCTCCAAGACTACCTGGAGTCATACTTTGGAAGTGTCATGGCCGACGTGTATGTTGTGTATCAGCTTCAGGAGCTCCAGCCATGTCGTTCTGGACATGAGAGTGCTGGCTCGGGTCAGTATCGGATGGCTGCTATGTATGATGTCATGAATAGCTATGCTGATAGTTTGGCCCTGCGGGGTCGCCATTCAGGATGCTGGTATCAGCAGCACCATGGCTGCTACACGGCCACATGCCCGCGCTTGTCAGTAGCAGAGAGTACCGGAATGCTATCATTCTTTCGGCGTTTTGTGCTGCCCGTACGTTCGAGGTGTATTGAGTGGGCAATAGCACGCATGCCACGGCGTGTGCGCAAACCGTGTATCATGGATGGTCGAAACGGCTTATCTTCAACTGAGGCTATGCGGACAACACGTGCTGTTTACCGATTCCAAATCCTGAGTCTACTGGCTGGCCAGGAGCCTTGCAATATTGTGTGTCGCGAGTTGGTGGCTTTCTTTCTTGATGCCATCGAGCCATGGGAGATTGCAGAGCTAGTGACAGTGTATTCATTTGCGTCGGTGATATACCGGGATGTTCTCAGCGTGTTCAAGAGGGAGCTAGCCCACAGGCTGCCTGGACTGCAAATAACAGGCACTGAAGAGCAACGGGCTGTTTGCGAGCGTCTAGTGCTGTGTGGGCTGGTTCCACTGCGCACCGTTTTACTGGACGTCAAAGACCGCAGTCGATTAGTACCTCTGCTGGTTGCTGGGAGTGGCCGGGGCTGGGGCAGTTCTTCTCGTGCCCCCGCATGGGGCAGCAGCTGGGGAATAGACCTCTTTCGAGAGCGATTTCCCGAGGACCTGCGCACTTTAGCGCGCCCAAAGCAGGCGATCTGGCGCGAGGAAATGAATGTGCGGCGCTGTGCATTCCCGTTCCGCGGCGATGGCAAGTCCAATGCAGCGCCACTGGCATGGACAGCTTTGTGGGGTGACACGTACAGCAATGTCTCGGCTTGGAGAGTGCCGCTTATGCTGAAGATTTGGGGGTGGGCATTTTGGGATGCTCGTACGCTGGAAGCTACGGGCTTGTTGCGGGAAATGAGAGACGAATGGCAGCGGCGATGGGGGAGCGTGGATCCGCGAGATGTTGCGTCGTGAGTTGAGCGATTGGGCGAATGTGTAGTCCGATGCCAGGTTCAGTGTTGCTTATGTTAGCATAAAGCTGATGTGATTAGCCGTGGCTCATCTTCCACCAGCTGCTACATCTGGAAGGACGCAAAACTTTTGTTGGCTTCCCCCTCCCCTCCTTTGTATATATTTGGGCCAACTAAACATCTCTGCTTCCTTTATCGTTTTTGGCATTCTCGTGATGCACATGCTTGTTTCGTTCGTCACTGTTTAGACTATCTCCTTTGTATCCTGTGGTTTGCTTGTTATACACTTCATGTTATAGGCCTTCACGCTTCTAATACCCTTGCTAGCATACGGCCTAGTATCCCCCGAACACGGCCCTTGTTCTCGGCTACACATGTGAAAATCACTGCCGTACTGGCAGCAAAAACAGCCGTTTCCTTCCACTGGCTGGCGCGGGAGAAGGATCGTGGCAGTACTGTTCCGAGTGCTCTCGGAGCAATAAAAAGAGCAAGATCTTTCCGTTTTGATGGGCTTTCGAGTAGAATGCTCCAGCCACAGAGCCCACAGCCGGCGGCCATACACAAGCCTCCGTCGATCCTGGTGCATGTCTGGTTATCTCGACCTAGAACACGAGGCCCAATACGTGTCCGAGCCAGACACACACCGTAGTAATATAGGGCAGTAAATGCGGCCACTACAGAGCTTGACCGCCCGGCCGATAGCATTGCTTTTTCCGCTGCCTGAGCTGCAGTATAATTCGATATCTGTGGCCTGATAAGTCTCAGCACCAATATAAGCGGTGCATATGAGGCCATCATCCACGACCACGTCTTCGCAAAGCGGTATATGGCATGCAATTCACATGAGCTGCCGCCCCGGCCCATGTGAACCATGGTACAGGGGAATGGAACTGTGAGCACAGGATCGCCCCACTCAGCTGGCCATTCGTACTCTGTACACATTTCCTGGAGCAGCGGCGCTTGCCCGGTCTCCTCGCCATAGATGAGCCACCCAAAATGACAGCGACGAAGCGCCTCAATTAGTCGTGTGTCAATGGCAGCAGCAGTGGTAATCCAACGATTGTATGCTGATGGCAGGCGGTCAGGGGCGTAAACCCAGGCCCACATAACGGCGGCTGAGGAGACGGCGAAAACGGCTGGATAAGCGAGTCTCGATATGAAGGCCTCGGTCTGATCTAGAAGTTAGAATGACTACTGGCTGTATTTGCCGGAGACATGGGGCTGACTAACCTTGGTCCATGTCCCAAGAGCTTCTCTCCTTGCTTTGTAACGGGCCCACAGTTCACCGACAATAACGTCTATAGCTCTGGTGGCTACGAAGAGGGTCATGTCTAGAGTCTGGGTGGCTTGTGAAGGGGGAGGGGCGGTTTCATTGGCGGTGTTTTTACCACGAGCTGGCTTTTTAGACTGTAGAAGCTGGAGACCTGCATATGCTGAAATGAACGTGGCCAGCCATTTAGAGACTCTGGGCTGCAGTCTTAGTATCTTTTTTTCTTCTTCTTCGTGTCTATCATCCTTTCTCTTGGATGTAGGAAGCTGGTGCACCTTACCTCGAGATAGCTAGCTCGGATAGACCCCCGGCAAGCTTCTTTAAAGCAGCACTTAGCGGAGCCTGTAGACAGTAATAAGCAAGTCTCTGTAAGCCTGTGATTTTCATAAGCATGAGATGAAAGGTGGGTAGTACGAACCTCAAGTAATGAACTGCCACCGACGACAACAGCACAAAAGATAGGAAAGTCGCGGAGGCTCAAGCCCCCCATGGCAGCCCGTGTGATCGAGTCTATTAGCGACTGCAGGTCTATAGAAGGTCCCTGCTTCCCATTCCTGCTCTCTTTTCTACATCTGCGCACGCGTATCACAGTTTTGAAGATGAGGTGGAAGATCTGCGGGCCGACCGTGGAAACATAGCCAAGCAGGAAGGCACGTAGGAGTGGACGGAGGCGTGGCGGAACGGCCGAGAGGGCAATTGTGCGGGAAACAAGAGACCTGGTGGCTGTGGAAGTGGCGGGGCGATGCGGGGAGGTGAGAGAAGAAGAAGAGAAAGGAAGAGGGAGGAGAAGGGCAGGAGAGGCGGAAGAAGTGATGGATGGGGACGAGGAGGGAGACATGGCTTAGTAGCCCAGCCAAGACAATGCGGGAGATGCTAGAAAAGCCCAGTAGCAAGAGGGAAAGAACAAACAGAGTTGATGGGGCCGTCACAGGACGCGGACTCGACGTGAGGCTGAATCAGGTCATCCAAGCTTTGGGATGCTGGGTATGTGTAAATTAGGGGGCCAAATCAAGAATGAGAACGTCCAAGATCCAAAGGTTTCATGAAGAGGAGGGATCGCGTGTAGGAAGGAAGGAGCGTCTATATAACGCTCTTTCCCGTTCGGCGCGGCTTGTGAAAATATGGGGAAGGTGCCAGCTAGCTGTGGCAAGTAATGGACCGGAGTTGTCTTTTAGAAGAAACACCTTGGTCTTTTTGCAGGCGTTATTTTCTTATTTATCAGTTATTCTTCGTTTTGCGTGGATCAAACATATGCTCGGCTTGCTTGTATGACCTGGGCGGCGTTTGTTTTGTTTACAATAAATAATATCCATGCTCCTTCTTTTTGGGTTTTGCCTTAGCACTGGGCCGAGGCAGAGTGGGATTGATTGAAAGATAGGGTCCGCCAAGCCAAACTGTGTGATACAATGCGCAAGCTGTAGAAGACGATGGACAATGGCGAGCAAAGAACAAAAGAGGGATAGGATAGTCTGTGTAAGAAGACGGCAAGGCATGCCATAAGCACAAGGGCCTGTTCTAAGCAGTTAGTTGCCTTGAGAGCTTGGATGAAGTGAAGCCATGTGCTACGAGGGCCAGGGCTAGCTATGTAAAGTGAGTGCTATTGAGGTGGGGCTTCTGTATGTAAGAACGAGGTGCAGCACACCAGCACAGCGAGTGATGTGCAGATTAAAATCCGGAGACAAAGGAGGCGAAGGAAGTGGGCAAAAAAGACGTACTGACATGCATGCAGTGAGTGCAAAAAAAATGGACGTGGTCCAAGCTGAGAGGCGTGAGTTTTTTGGCATGTGATCCAACATGGACGCGCGCTAGATTTCTGGAGAGCAGGGCAGGCAGGTGTAATGTTAGATAGGAGAAAGGAAGGAGCGAACAAAGCAAGAAGCAAGTGTCTTCCAGTTTTGAGATCTGAAAAAGAGAAAGGCGTGCCTAAGAGGCCAGAGCACAATCTGCCTAGACTTTTTGAAAGGTGGAAAGAGCCAAGGCAAGAGCGGCCGGCCGAAAGCTTAGGCAGTTTCCCAAGCTCCCAAACCTTCGTCAGATTCCAAGTTTGGCGCAAGGCAACTTCCAGAAAAAAAGAAAATCCCCACCAAACTCAAACTGACCAAGAGCCCAATTCCGCTGCCGCTGCCGGCCGTCTTTCGTGGCTTTAAGCTAGCATAGCATATTGGGCAATTTCTTCTTTTGATTCTCTGCATTCTTTCCTTTCGTTGCACTGCTCTCCCTTGGAATGGCAGTTGCTGCATTCGGAGGACCTGCCTGGGCTTTGCAAGTCATCGTGTGTTCGCCTGTCGAATTTGATGGGATCTGTCGTTTCCATCTCTTTGTCCTCCTCTTTCTTTGCCCTTTCGCTTTCCCTACGCCTTCTCTTCCTTCTGTTTTCTCTCTTCAACTCAGCTCTTTTTCACCCAACGAAATCGTTGCTTTTAGAGGAAAATCGCAAGTACCTACCACATGTCAAATCTATTTCTCCGAAAATCACCCTTGTTCCTGCTAATTCCTGTTTTTCTCTCTCCATTCTTCTTCTCATCGCACCTCTCTATCTCTAGCTGCTGCGGCAAATGCCAGAAGCACATCGTTTTAGTAGCCTTTGGTTTTTGCTGGCCTGGTAAACCTCAAGCCAAATCTTATCAGATTCGTCGAAAACGCTCTTGTCATTTATGGGCGCTTCATTTTCTATGAGCTGTCGCGGCTGATTGTAATTCTTAATCGCCCTCTCAACAACCAACCGCATCGGCTCAGTGTCCTGCTAAAATAAAAACGCAGCTGGCTACATCTCGAAGTCGCTCCTTGGCCATCATAGAACGTGCCTGTTCTTATCTCGCTGTATTCTTTCGGCACTGCCCTCTGTCCCTTTTCAAAGCTGGGTTTCAGTCCTCCGCTAGGCCTACAGTAACCCGCCATCTCCGTCCTGCAATCGTCCCTCTCCGCCACTCGCCCATAAACCGCCAAGCTGGCGCAATCAAACTCTTCTAATATGCCACCGGCCGTGGCCGCGCAGTTGCTTTCAGCCATATCTATGACCGGCGCACAAATGTCGCCACAACAAGCACAGCAGCTCAAGTCGCAGCAACAGCAGCATCAAAATAGCCACCATCATCAATCCCACCCTCAGTCTTCCCGCCACCATGACGGTTTGGCGCAATACAGCCAAGCACAAAACGGGAGCCACGCTCGGCGAGATTCGGAGCTGCCCTTTGGCTGTAAGTGCTAGCCACTGCCGTGTGAGCATCTCTCTTCTTTCTTCCCCCTCCGCTAACACCGTTGCCTTTTCTGCCCCACAGATAATTATGACCTCGGCCACGACGAAGACATTCTCAACGAACCCCCGCCAGCTCCCGATGGCGACATGTCCCTCCTGACGGACGAAGACGCCAAGCTGCTGTCAAGCTTCTTCGAGACGATCGAAACTGATACGTTCAGCTCGTCTTGGGGGGAAGGCCTTGCTATACCCAGTGACTGGCAGCAGTTTGACCATCCAGCCGCTGCCCTCGATAGCCAGGCCATATTCGGCAACCTCCAGCAGCAGCAGCAGCAGTACGGCATGTCGTTTAACGCTGCAGATTCTTCATTATCCAACAGCACACCATACTCTGATACCCCGTCAAAGCAAGATCATCGCCAAAGCTCGGCCGCCTCCCAACCACAATCCCACTTGCTCTATCCCGCAACCACCACACACAACGGGCTTGAGGTGCCGCGAGAAATCTATGAAGCCGCTGCCACCCTAGTTCAAGACACCGGGTCCATGCAGCAACCCCACTCACGCCGGAGCTACCACTACTCTTGCACCAGCAACACATCCCAAGACTCTGCCTACCCGCCTTCCCCTTCACAATCACCACAGCACCATCTTCATTCGCAAAGTATTTCTGGCCCCTCGCACAGCCAAGCCGCTGCTGCCACAGCCGCCGCCGGCATGGCTCAGCGTGCATCGATGAGTCGGCGTAGCCTACCGACGAGCTTCGAGTGGGGCACTGACTCCAGTTTCAACAACGCTAGTGGCTATATCCCCGCATCCGATCGCGATGCCTCAACCATGCTCGAGGAGCAGCAGCAAGCTGCCACCATTGATCGCTGGTTCACCATTAGCCAAAATGGTGCTACGACAGCTGCGCCCACACGCGCGCAAACCCCACAACCAGCATCTCAACAGCAACAGCCCGCTTCTCTTGGCGTTGAGTGCCAGTCGCCCAAACGCACCATCGCCGCTACCGCAACCGGCGAGGATACCGAGTCAGACTCGGAAGCTATCCAGCCGCCAGCAACCAAGCGTCGCAAAAGCATGCACACACGTGACGGCGCCGCTCCAAATGCTCTCACCAGCTCGGCGACAGCCGCTGAAAAGTCCACCAAGACACGAGCCAAAAACGGGTCTAGTTCAGGGCCTGCCCGTAGCTCTAAATCCAGCTCAACACCTACCGACAGTGCTCCAGTTCCCAGCCCTAGCTCTGGGGCTCCTTTATCTAGCACAACAAAGCCGCGCAAACAACGCGCCTCTACCAGCACGCCAACGGCCAATAATAACACCACGGGTGGACCGCAATCTTCCAAGCCACCACGCAAGAACTTGACGGACCAGCAGAAACGCGAAAATCATATATTCAGCGAACAACGCCGTCGCACGGCCATAAAAGTCGGCTTTGAAGAACTGACCGAAATGGTTCCCGGCATCAAGGGCGGCGGCTTCAGCAAAAGCGCCGTGTTGAATATTTCATGCAGCTGGCTGCAAGACCTTCTTGACGGCAACAAACGCCTGGAAGAACAGTTGCGCCTTGCTTCCTCTGGTGCTGGGATAGATCTAGCCAAGGCCGAGGCTGAAAGCTGAGGTGGTTGCTCCGATCCGATCCAACTCAAGAGCTAAGCAGCTAGCTTTGCCTCTCAACAAGGCAATGGGGGGGGGGGGGGCAATGACATAATGAAATACTCAAAACGGAGGGGAGGTCTCTTCTTGTACAATCTACGTGAATATACTTGAATATCGGTAACCAAAAGAAATACAACTATTATTAACTGCAAACTGCAGTTTTGCCGCAGACCCAGCTATTGAAAAACAAGAGTAAAAAAGCCCTTCGTGAACCAGCCTATAGTTTTCTATTCTCTGATTCCTCCGTGTCTTTCTTCCAGCATGCACAGCCGAAAGCCGGCATATCCCGATCTCCAAGGCGAAGTCCACTGATTGATTGTCTTCCGCTTGTCCGTACACCCAATACCTACCATCCTTATAGCCGAAAAGTATTGAACGGGCGCAATTATTGAATTTTACAATTTGTTTCATTATTCATATTTATCTTCTAATTTATCAGCTACTGCACCAAACAGCCCTTTTTACCGGCCTCTTGCAGTAGGCTCCAATAGCTATTGCTTGTGGACTTATTTGGAGCCGTCAACCTTGGCAACGTAGGCCAGGAGGTCCAAGACACGGCGGGAGTAACCCCACTCGTTGTCGTACCAAGAGACCAGCTTGACAAAGTTGTCGTTCAGGGAGATACCGGCCTTGGCATCGAAGATGGAGGAGTTGTGGTTGCCGTTCATATCGGAGGAGACAATGTCGTCCTCAGTGTAGCCCAGAACGCCTATAAGAAAAACCAAGGTTAGTAAAGGAACAATATTAAGAAGAAAAGCGGGAGGAAAGCTTACCCTTGAGGGGGCCCTCGGAGGCGGCCTTGACGCAGGCCTTGATCTGATCGTATGAAGCACCCTTCTCCAGGCGAACAGTCAGGTCGACAACAGAGACGTTGGCGGTGGGGACACGCATGGCCATACCGGTCAGCTTGCCGTTCAGGGCAGGGATGACCTTGCCAACAGCCTTGGCGGCACCGGTGCTGCTGGGAATGATGTTCTGAGCAGCGGTACGGCCACCACGCCAGTCCTTGGCGGAGGGTCCGTCAACGGTCTTCTGGGTGGCGGTGTAGGAGTGGACAGTAGTCATGAGACCCTCGACAATGCCGAAGTTGTCGTTGATAACCTTGGCCAGGGGAGCCAGGCAGTTGGTGGTGCACGAAGCGTTGGAGATAACGGCGGAGGAACCGTCGTAGGTGTTCTCGTTAACACCCATGACGTACATGGGGGCATCAGCGGAGGGGGCCGAGATGACGACGCGCTTGGCGCCACCCTTCAGGTGAGCAGAGGCCTTGTCGACGGTGGTGAAGACACCAGTGGACTCGACGATGTACTCAGCACCGGTCGAGGCCCACTTGATGTTGGCGGGATCGCGCTCCTGGAAGAAGACAACCTTCTTGCCGTTGACGACCAGACCGTCGGAGACAGCCTCGATGGTGCCGTTGAAGACGCCGTGGGTAGAGTCGTACTTCAGCATGTAGGCCTAAAAAAGGGAAGAGACAATAGGTATTAGTGGTTGTCATTTAACAGACTGTAAAAGCGGGGCAGTGCGGGGGAGAGATTGTGACTTCGGCTACAATAACCCTCCAGGGAACAAAAGCAGCTTCGGCAAAGGAAGAAAGGAAGACAGGTCTGCAGTACAGACAGGGCATCGCGAAGGGTGTCGAAGCAGAAGGGCGTAGGGGAGTCGGGCAATTGGATCAATAGCAGCGAGACGGAGAGAGACTTACAGCGTAGGTGGGATCAATGAAGGGGTCGTTGACAGCAACGACGTCGACGTCGGAGTGGCCAACCGAGTTGCGGAAGACGATACGGCCAATGCGGCCGAAACCGTTAATACCAACCTTGACAGTCATGTTGATGAATCGATTTAGGGTGTTAAGAAAAGGGGAGTTATAGGAAGTTGTGATGGTAAAAAGAAGAAGAGAAAGAAGGAGAGGAAAAAAATAAAGAAGGAGGGAAGAGCTTGGTTTTAAGAACAAACGGGGGAAGTTGAGCCAACCACCGTTCACCACACACATGCCCCAAGCAAGCTTCGCTTTTTCCCTCCTTCCTTATCTGTCTTTCTTATTCTCTCAGATTCTAAATCCAAAGCTTAGCCTGGCTCGGCCAAAGGCTAAGTCCTTTTTTTTTTCCCTCTTTCCTTTTCTCGCTGTCTCATTCCTTCCCCTTTGGTCTTCGCTTTGCCTTCACTTTGCCTTTCCTTTGCTCTAGGGGCGGGTCCCTTCTTGCCCAGGCAACACAGGGACAAAAGCTCCTCATGTTCCTTAGTACAAGCATTGGAAGGAGGTCAAGAGCATGAGAGGGCATTTGTTAAGGGCAAGGCGGGGTAGTTTGACAAAGCGGCATCGAATGAGGCGTCTCAGAGTGGTGCTGAGCGGCAAATGTGGGGTGATGTGAAGCAAAAAGTGTATGTACATGTTATTTTTGGGGGAACGGGCTTATGGCTACCACAGAGCCGGCTACGCAGCTCGTTTCTAGTTAGCTTGTACTGTGCTACGCAGTGGCGTGGTTGTGTGTTTATTGTGGCTAGAAGGTCAACCAACGGCTTATGCTGGTTGTGGCTTCATCCTCATTTCGTTTCCGCATCTACCCCTCGGCGATAACGAGGTTCATGCTCTCATGATCAATGGACCCAAGTGTGCAAGTATGACATTTCAGTTGGCCAAGGAAGAAATGAAGAAAGAAGAGGTCCTGCGGCAGAAAGCCGAAGCGACAGAAGGAAGGGAATAAAAGCAAGGAAATCAGCAAAATAGGAACAGGGAAGGGGGAAAAGAGGCATGCATGATCATACAAATCCCCCGTCGCTCTCTCTCGCTCTCGCTCTCGCTCTCGCTCTCGCTCTCGCCCGCCTTCTAGTGTCCTGTTGCCGTGGTCGTTACTGCGGTCAATGCTTCCTCATGTTGCTGTCGCCAAACCGGCGTGTGTTCGGCAATCAAATGGCGTGTTTGCCAGGTATGTTGTTTACATGCGATGAATTGGCGAAAAAACCACCGCCCGATCCGTTCCTGCGTATCCCGAGCTTAAATGGGCCAATCATGGTACGAGCAGCAGCCAGGCCTGCTCCCCAAAACCCAGCCCAGCCGACGTTCTCGTTCCATACTCACCCTTCCTGATACTGTCCACCTGTTGTCCCTTCTCTACACTACCCTCAGCTTGCTGATAGCAAAGTTTCATGTGCATCGCCCATTTGCTAATGACCATTCCGAGGTACCCTTTTGGCCCTCGTCCCTTCTCCTTTCTGACGTTCTCCGGCGTCGGGGCCCCACATTTGTCAATATGTCTGGCCTAGGTTCTTAGCTAGCAAAGAAACTTTTTTTCCCTCTTGTTCCCATTTTTTTGCAGCTATAGAAGGAAGGAAGGATGAGCATAAGAAGGAAAGAGGCAGCCCCAATCCATGATGGAAACAACTTTGTACTAGTACATCCCGTTCATAGCGCATAGTACGTGTGTGGTGTAGTGTCCTGTGAGACGCCGAGCCTCAAAACTTTGATCTTGATTCATCCTTTGTTCGCCTCAGAAGATCAAAAAGACGAACGGAAAAGAGAGGAGGGAAAAAAGCAGCTTCTAGCGACGGGATAGGCTGCGGGAAATCCAAGTGAGAAAAAAAAAGAAAAAAAAAAAAAAAGAGAAACACAGCAATCAAGTTCCGGCAACTGAAAATACAACGGTATGCATGAGCTAGCAAACAAGACAAACGAACCCATGGCAAACGCCTCGGTACGATGAAACCCGTCATTCGGCCTCGCCAGCCAATCCAGAGCCTCGCAGGCTGCACACGTCGGCCGGGTTTTCTATTGTCTCAACCATGTTATAACTACGCAATGCAATGCATCTCGACAAATATGCGACTTTTTCATAATCCCTTGGCTTCCCATGCTGCATGCTTTGCTGCAGAAGGCCTACATGCTGCCATGCTATAGTATGCGCTCTGCTATGATGATACGTACATACGTATGTACAGAAATACAGGTACACACACCATTATGAGTGCAAGTCAGTGCCATGCCTTTGTTCTTGGCCCTGTTCTCCTGCAGCTCCCTCGGCGCATTGAAGCTTCTTCCTTGGCTAATGGGGCCGCAGTGCTATACTTGAAAGCAAAGGATATCAAGCCAAACGCAGCCCCATCCCCATCTCATTGCATGGCACCCTACCTGCGTCACCCCGAACATCAGACCAGCCCCATCACAGGTCAGAAGCGGCAATAACCAATCAGCCCGCAGAAAGCTTTTATCAATGCGATGATGACTCTGGCTATCATGCGACAAGAGACAAGAGACAAGAGACAAGACCAGCCACAAAACCAAGAAGCATCGCTTCCTATCAACATCCTAGTGCACTTACAGCAGCTTCGACTTCGACAATGGCCTTATTTCTGTCTCTATGCAAACATCGCCGCAATCGCCGGCTGCACTACGGTCTGATAAAAAGCCATCCCTTGCCAATCTCGCATGGGGCTCCTCTTCCTGCCAAAGCCACCTAGGTGGATACCCGGCCGGCTGCGGCTCAACTTCGGATCTTCTGCCTGCTGAAAGTGTGAGCAGCTTACGTCAAACGACTTTGGCCGACAGGCAAAGAAGGAAAGAGGAGAGCAAGTCCGAAGGATAAGAAAGCAAAGGGCGCTTGCACTTGCACTTGTCTTTGGTGGGGCACTTGCTCTTTTTGTCTGGGTGGTAGATTACCAGCAGCCTGCGTCCCATCCTCTGTCCTCCTACCTGTGAGGAATGAAAAACAGGCGCTTAATATAGCACAAAAGCATGAAAAGGAAAGAACGAAGCACCAAAAGGACTCGCCTACAAATGCTTCATGAAACAGTGCCTCCCTCGCCTTGGCTTGCTTGATTCATATAACAGTCCAGGCACCGTCTGCCATGTCCTCGTTCCTTCTTTTCCGTCCTAAACCGCATGCCCTCCCCTCATCTTTTCGTAGGGGGATTATTTTTTTTTGCTTTTTTTTTTCTTTTTGAAATCGTCCATCCCACGTTCCTGAGCTCGGTCCTCAGCAAAGACAAGTGCAAGAAGCCCCGATTTTCTCTCTCCATCTGTTGGTCCGTTGCCCCAGTCTGTATCGCACTGAAGGGCCGAATGACGATCAGATCATAAACTGAAAAAAAAACCTGGAAAAAAAAAAGAAACAAGACTCGACAGTCAAAAAAGTTACAGCCGCAGGAGAGATACACCGGTGTCAGTGTTTTGTCTGCTGTGTCCGTCTTGAGTTTGGGATCAAGAAGCAAACACGTCATGTCGACAATGACGGCATTGGCTTCAACTTTCTTGTAAGTGGCCGTGACGTCATGCCACAGGGTTAGGGTTACTGACATGTGATGACGATGTGAACATGAAAGCGATTAACATCAACAGACATTACAATAAATATGCGAACTATTTCATCCGTGTCTACCTCCCCCACCCAAATAGCATCTACTACCATGCGGATTCCATCCCAACGCTTCTGAAACAAAAAAAACAAGCAGAGAAAAAAAAGAAGATAAATGCTAAACAAACATGGAGACGAGAGGAAAAAAAGAAAATCCACCAGCAAGTTTCGCGACAAGACAATATGCCATCCACGTCGCGGTGAAGTAAAACGAACCAAACATAGAGATATCAGCAAAACACAAACATCCAAAACAGAACTCAACAACGGAAAACGAGAAGAAAAAAACGAGAAGAAAAAACCAAGAAGAGCAAGAGCAAAGCTGAACGCTAGAATCGAGGAAAAAAAACAAAGGCTCAGGAGCACCAGGAGAAAAAGAAGCAATAAAGAAAAACAAAACAAAATCTCGGACTTGGCAGCCGAAAAAAAAAAAAGAAATGAAGAAATAATGGGAAAAAAAAAGAAACACAAGAAAAAATAGGCCTTAGAAGGTGAATAAAAGGAGCAATAATAAACGCCGTCGGCCCAAGTTGCTCGATCGTCTCGCCTTTAGAACGGCTGAGCCAATGGTCCCGGCAACTCAACCTGCGGCTTCCACTCCAGGGTATTCTTTTTGGCAAACGCAGTCATAACCTCAAGAGCCCGACGCACTGCATCCTCAACTGTAGACCAGGGGCCCATCATGCCATCAGACAGACTGGCATTTCGCGCTGCTTTGCATGCCTGGGTCCATGAGTCGTTACGACGAACAAGATGCTTGCTCACCTCACCAAAGGGCGTGGCAGGGTTGCTGACAAAGGCATTGATGAGCTCTTCATAGATTATGGCCTGTAGCTGTAGCACAAGAGGTAAGATCGGGCGATACGACTGAGTCCACGAGGCGAGCTCGCTAACGAGCGGAAGTACGGAACGCCAGTTGCCTGGATCAAGCAGCTTGCGCTCGCGCATGCGCTGGTCGCCAATTGTCTTGAAGCTAATCATGTAGGCCAGAATCGACTCAATTCCAACCAACGAGGAACCCATGACCTGGGGCGAGCTGGTGTGCTCGCGCGGGTTCTCACCGGCGGGGAAGTTACGTAAAACAGCATCGCGCTGGTGCTTGAGATTGCGGCCAAGGTCCATGTATATATCGATGCGGTGGCGAACGGGTGCGGGAATCGTGTTCTTAGTCGGCATGCGTTCCGAGGCTATGCCTGGAGGCGCTGGAGAATTTGCAGACGTATCACCAGGTGTGTTGCCAACAACAGACGAGTTGGATGCCACGCGGGACATGGCGGCGCTGTGCTTGGACGGCGTGGCAGGAACATTCAGCCTAACAGAAGAGTCAATGGGACGTGGTTTTTTAGACGCTACCTGCTCTGTTGATGGGTCAACAAAAGCAGCAGGCCGCTTCTTGCCAGTAGAAGAAACAAGAGAAGAGTATGCATCCTGTGATGCGGACTTTTTAGACGGGGGATTCAGTATTGCTGCAAATCTCTTGAGCAACGAGCGAGGGATCTTGAGATTGACCAGCAGAGACTGTGGTGCGGGCGGAGGTGGAGGCATCTTGAGACCGTAGCAGTTTTCAAGAGCTTCTTCAATGGGAGAAGGTAGGGTAGGTGAGAGTAAAGGTGGGAGGGCAATCTTCAATGATTTTGGAATGTCAATCTTTTTGGGTCTAGTTGGGGGTTCCTCATCAGCGTACTGGACTTGCGGCTTCTTCTTCTTGGTTGTTGTATCGTCGTTCTCAAACAACCGAAGAGGCGAAAGCAGCGGAGGGATAGAAGGCGCTGATGTGGCGTTGCTCTTTGCTGGTGTTTGCTTCGCGTTGCCGGTAGAGGCTGAGCGATTCCCAGTTACAGAGCCAGCGCGGGATCTACCAGCAGGAGACATGTTTCGGGTAGTGGTAGTGACCGATTTGACCATATCACGGCCATTCATGGAAGTAGATCCAGGAGGTTTATAATCGCGAGGTGGAAGAGGAGATTTGGTACGGTCCCTGTCGCGGTCTCTAACCCGATCCCGCTCTCTTTCTCTCTCCCTCTCAATCCGTTCAAGTGTTCGGTCGCGGTCAAGATCGCGGTCACGATCACCCCGGTCTCGGTCTCGGCCTCGATCTCGGTCACGGTCTCGGTCACGGTCACGGTCACGGTCTCGGTCTCGGTCTCGGTCCCTGTCTCGATCGCGATCTCGATCCCGTTCTTTATTAGACATGGGATCTTTCCGACGGCCCAAGTCGTCTTTGGAGTTTGGACCAAGGCGGGCCCCGTTGGATTCAGGCTTGGGTCTCTTGGCGCGTGAGAAGTCATCATCATTAGGATATCGCCTTCGGGAATCATCAAGAGGTGTAGTGCCGCCGAGCCGGGCGGGCGGCGGAGGCTTTGGGGGGAGCTTAGGTGTATTTGATGCACTGAGAAATGTAATAGTAGAATTGCGAGCAGATATGGTCGTAGCGGTGGTGTTGGGTAGACGATCGTCATCTTTGGGTCGGGATGACAGAGGTCTAGGGTTCATGCTCCGTTTCGCGGGAGCGCGATCTCTGGGATCACGGTCTCGATCCCTATCCCTGTCACGATCTCGGTCACGGTCGCGGTCTCGGTCTCGGTCTCGATCTCGGTCTCGGTCTCGGTCTCGGTCTCGATCGCGGACATCTCTATCACGGTCGCGGTCTCTATCGCGGTCTCTTGGTGGGAGGGGACGCGCGTCGGAGCGAGAGTCTATTATACGAGGCGGCATTTCTTTGGTTTTAGCGGCAGCTAAAGTGGCAGTAGAAGGAGTATGAGAGGCAGTGGACTTTGAGGAAGCAAAAACCTTGTCTTTGCTGTGGATAGCAGGTGTGGTGGGACCAAAAGTCGGGGTAGCCGTCTTCTTCTTGTTGTAATCGCTCAGCGAAATCTTGTTGGAAGACTTCTTTTTGGCAAGAAGAGATGCAGATGTTACAGGTGCAGGAGGCTCTTCGCGCATGTCATAATAGGATCGGGTCATCAACAATCCGCGGTCTGCCTCTCCAGACACAAATGTCATGTGCTGCAGGGGGGCAAACTGCTCTTCTTCGGGCTCGGAGCAGTTGGTAGGAATGCGAAAGCGACGATCGGGACTCGGCGACAGGCTGTGGGGCAGTTCGGGGAGGTATGTTTGGGTTAATCGTTGGACCGTTTTGGCCGCAGCCTCCATCTTCCAGCAGCGCCGGTAGAAGAGGGAGGGAAGGTGTGAGCACCCGCGACAGCAGCAGTAGTAGTGGCAGTAACAGCAAGAGCACCAGCAGCAGCACCGATAGGATAAGCCCTATACATGCATAGAGCAATTGGAAACAGCGAAGATTGAAAAAGAAAAAGCCAGCTTTAATGTTGTATGCTATGCGCCGAGCGAGCAAGGCGACCAATCAAGAGCGGAAGAGAAGCGAACAAGGAGCGCGAAGATGACACGATGGGAACGAGGAGCGAGGCTGAAGAGCTACGGCGAATGGATTTTGCGGGAAAGTTTTTGAAAAAAAAAATGGTGCTTTGAGGCTGACGAGTTAGTTTTCAGGAGAAGAGAGCTTATTTGTTTGGCGCGACTCAATTTCGTGTGTGTGCATTTGCGTTGTGTTGCGTGTTGTTGAGTTTGGAGTGGATGTGAAGAAGAACGTGGTCGTGGCTTGGCCAGAAGCCAATCAAGAAAAAAGCAATTAAATAAGGAATTAAAAGAATCCGTGTTTGGACTGACTGAAGCCCAAAAAAGAAGAAGAAAACAACAAAGGTTACAAGGGGCAGGTAGCTCTGAATGTGTCTGTAATAAGCCTTGTTTTTTCTGCTCAAGGAGAAGAACGGTGAGAACGAAAAGAAAGAAGAAAAAAAAAAGAATTTGACAAGAAGGAAAACTGAAGGGGGGGAGAAAAAGATGCGCGTTGTGTGACGAACAACACCAAAACGAAGGGGCAAGCCAGAGTGACGAGGAAAATCAAATACGCCCCCGAATTGCACGTAGTTGAAAGGAAAGAGAAATAAAGATAAAGATAAAATTAAAAATATTAAAAATAAACATAAACATAAACACCGACGAACGAAAGCCAATCACAGCGGCATCGAGTCGCGGCTAAGCCCAAGTGCAAGCAGTTAGCTGCCTTGTAGGCATCAAAGCTACCCAAGTTCCGTTCCGTCCTAGTATTCTCTGCTAAAACTGAGCGCTGGCCAAGCAAGTAGCTCCCTCTTGCTGGTTCTTCTTTTACTTCTTCGAAGCTTAAACCTGTTCAATCTCGAATTTGGCAGTCTCGCTCTTGTTTTGGCTTTGGCCTGGGCCCGGGCTTGGTACTAGCTCCCGTCCTCGATGAAAGGGGAGGGATGGGTAAATCAAAGAGTGGAGATTCCAACGACAAAACACCTGCAAACCCTAATATGGGCCTGGCAAAAAAGAGAAAAAATACATGGCCGGTACATAGACATCACGATCAACGACAGACACCTCCGTGACGCACGTCTGTTTTAGCACGCGCGCAACACAATACCACAAGAACCCTCCCCTCCGCTGCCATTGCATCCGGCGTCATTTTACGGCCCGGCCCAGCCCAGTCCGAGCCCAAGTCCAAAAAAAGCTCATCCCCCCTCCCTAGCCAGCACTCAAAATACTAGCTACCTTGTTTTAGCAGGAACAATAGGGCTGAATGCAGGGCTAGTAAAGCCTGAACCTCGAGGAACCCGAAGCCGAAGAAAATCGGCGACGGCCCGGTGTGCAATGCCAAACACCAAGGCAGGAAGGAAGTGTGCATTCTCAAGTGCCGTAGATACAATCCCCGAGGGCACACTGCACTCTGCTCTTCAAGCCATAGCCTTGACTCGGAATACATAATTACCCCTCTCCATCAGTCACGTGATACAGAGCGTGAGCTTTCATCCTCTTAGCTTTCAAGGCTTCGAAAGCCGGTTTCTTCCATTGATAAAATGATAAACGAACAGGCCCCGTCCCGTCTCATCTCCTACCCACCCATGTATTGGCAGACTATAGATAGCAAATGGGTAGGAGCAGGAACGTACAACGAGACCCCTAGTTGGCTTGGACCCTAGGCGACTAGGCCTGTAAATCGTGACATATCTCCTCACACACCAACAAGAATAACGAGTAACAGCCACTGGGCATGGAGGAAAAGAAGACAAAGTAAACACTCCAAAAGAAAGACAAACACAAACTCCCCATCAAAGACACAGAAGCTGTTGCGGGATTTCCCACATTGTGTCGACATGTGTACAAAAACAACTGGACACACAGGCTGAAGGCGACGCAAGAATACGCAAAACAAATAGCAAAAACATACATGCCGTCAAATATCCATCATTTCTTCATCCTCTCGGGCTCTTTCGCTGTGCAGCCAGCCCCTTCCCCCACAACCGCCGACCCATCCAAATGGCGCTTTTTGCCCGCTACCCCGTTCGCGCCTGCTCCCAAGCTGCCCTGATCCACGGCTAACACCTCCTGAAGCTTGTTATTCAGCTCGTCAATTCGCAAGTGCAGATTGTCAAGCATCGTGCGTGTCGATGGTGGGTGCCAGAGCTCTAGGTGTTCTACGATCGCTTCGTAGATATCGCTAGCCCGCAGGTTTTGGTATTGTGTCTGAATTGTCTCAAATGCTTGGACTAGGCTTTGAAAATTCAATTCGAATGTGATCATCTTGGCTTGTGTTTCTGTAATCGATGCCAGTACTAAGTCGAATTTGTTCTCGTCGATGTTGGGTATCGGGGACATCCCCGCCATAGTCGGGTTAGCACCACAGCTGCTGGCGTCGTTGGTATTACCCGCGTGGCTTTCGCTCTGACTCGCAGTCTTGGAATCGTCCGGAGCGGTAGTTCCGTTTGGCGCTTGCTTCTTGTCGCTGGCGTTGCTGCCATTCTCTGCTTCCTCAGACTTGCTCATACGACTAATTCTATCGCAAATATCCTGCTGAACGGCGGCCTTGTGCTCAGATAGCTTGTCCTCAATGATGGCGGGGATTTCTCCTCGCAAATCATCCAGCTGGCTGCCCCATGAATTGACCACAAAATTTTGTGTCTCTTCCAGGTTCTTCATCTTTTTCATGACTGACTTGAGCGTCTTTCGATCTAAACTTGCATCAACATCGTTCTTTGAGTTGGCTAGATTCATGGAAAGCTGGGCAGAGTCAGCTGCTTGCTTCTCATAGACCTCCGAGAGCTTCTCAGTTGTCTGTGCTACAGACTCTTTGAAAACCCTTTGGTTTTCTTCAACTTCAGTTAATCGGGTTCCCCAACTTTCCAAACTACCAGCAAAGGTATTGCGGACATTTTCTACCTCCTTCATAATTGATGCCTTGGTTGAATCTAGCTGCGTGTGGGTTTCCGTCACCTTTGACGAAACATCGGAGACCTTGCGTTCGAGGCTGGTCAAAGAATGAACTGTAGACTTGTGGTCATGTTTATGTTCCTTGTTGTCACTTTCAAGCTGCTCCATGTTTGAAAGGCATTGCGTGACTTTGAGTTGAACTTCTTGCAATTCTTTCGTAACAGTCGCGGTCTTTTCATCTGTCGCTTTTTGATACGAAGAAAGGTGCTTTTGGCACCTACGAGTGTCGTTTTGCAGCTGCCGAAAGCTTGCCTCGTCAATCGAGCTGCTGGGAATAGTGTTTCGTTTGTAATTTGAAGCCTCGATCGAGCGAACATCGATCTCAACTTTCTTCATTGCCGTCTCTAGCTCCGATATTTTGTTCTGGAAAACGGTCTGGCCTACATATTGCCGGGAAAAGGTTTTCTGAAGGTTTTCATTGTTAGTGTCTGTAAGCCTTTTGTTCTTTGCCTCGATCTGGCCGACAATAGAACTAGTGTTGTTTCTCTCCGCCTTGATGGCCGCTCGGATTTGACGCGATATGTCGGGCGCGGATTCAGGGGTTTCATTAGGTGTTGGGACAGACTGGCGAGACTCTTCCATTCGTGTAATGCGCTCCTCGAGGTTTTTGGTTTGATTTTGGTATTCGCGTTCACGTTCCTCGTAGTTTCGAAGCAGCGATTGCTGTTCATCTAGAGCCGTTTGTTGATCTTGAAATCTTCTTTCGAACTTCTCCTCTAGCAAGGCAAGAGAGGAACTGGACACGGGAGGTGGGCTGGGAACAACAGGCGACTTCGTCGAGGGCATGTATTCGTGAAATAGTTGTCGCAAAAGAGGCAACGCATCCTCCAGTGCAGAGTTGCAACTTTGTACGTTGGCTTCAGCTTCTGCGAGCTGCTTTTTCAGCACGGAAATTCGGTGTCGGGGCAAGTCAGCCTGGTCGCGGAATTCTGGATATCGCGATATATGCTGCTCTAACGTGTGTTTTGTCCTTTCAACTTGACGTCGAAGTTGATCGCGAGAAATATGACTCTGGATGAGGTTGACAAGCAGCCCTATGGCAACATTCCCAGCGCTGGTGGTTTCAGGTGCTATACTCGATAAAGAGTTTTGTTTGTCGTTGCTTTTAAGTTCTTTTCCACTAGTGGCCTGGGAATTTTCGCATTGGGATTTTGTAGGTTGGGAGCCCGTGATTCCAAGGTCGAATGTATCAGAAGCATCCTGCTCAATCGGAGATAGAATCAAGGACGACGAGGGGGAGTCAGTTGAGATCGATGGCTTTGCCAGATTCTTTGGACGGGCCATGGGAGATTTCGGGGATTCTAAAGGTTTTTTCGAAGGTTGATTGTTGGATTGATGCGCCGCCGGTGTTGGGGCGGGGCTTGAAGCCGACGAAGCTGGTTTCGAGCTTGTGTGAGAGTTGGACTTTGTGCCTTGAACCGTAGATTCTGTTTGGACAGCATTAGTAGAAATAGAAGGTCTTTTGTCCTTATTACGTGGAGACGAGGTTATTGAGGAAGCAGCACTGCACTGTGTTGGATTTTCAGGCGCGCTAGTTTTCAAATCACCCTGTCGGCCTAGTTTTTGCTGCCCCTGTTGGTCCGAGGGGCCTGGGTCTTGAGAACGTGTTGATGTTGATGGCCCGAGCCGGTCAAGAGACGGCGGTGCAATTGATGACTGTCTAGAGGGAGGTCGGGCTACAAATTAACAGTTAGATAGATGAGCGCGGGCAACTTCATGAAAAACGACGTGGGAGTATTGGAAAAGCCAAAAAAAAAACAAAAACAAAAAAAAAACTTGAATAGGGGTATATGAGTAGCAAGTATAAAATAGAGCATCGCAAGACAGAGGGATAATGCGATTGTGTATTGTTTGTGCTTTTTCAGTGCATGTCTGGCGCTATGTTTCACTGCCATGTCACGAAAGGAGAAGGGAGATTGGCATGATCACTGTGCTGGATTCATGACAAGAGCACCTGGAGAATGGGGGATAAACGAACGTGGCAAGCATGTCTCCTAGATTACAGGCCTGACCACATAATGCCATTGCAAAGCCAGCCATTAAACTTACATTTTCTTGAGACATCTCTATACGTATCTCGGTCGTTACTGGGCACGATATTCCGGATGGAGTTTTTAACTCTGGGTCTTTTCGCATTTCGAGGCGACGGAGACCGCGATGGCCTACGAACCAATGTACGACGGGATTCTTTTTGGGGATATTCACTGCGCCTGGGAGGTGGGCGTGTATCTCTCCGCTCAGAGTGGTTGTAGGAGCCCCGACTACGGCTAGATTCCATGGAGTTTCTTCTACTGCCATAGTGGCGATCGGTATCTCGACCTCTCATGCTGGCCCTGTCGTCCTCGTGGAGGTGCGAGGCTGAATAGCCACCACCACCGCCATAGTGGCGATTGGTATCCTGACCTCTCATGCTGGCCCTGTCGTCCTCGTGGAGGTACGAGGCCGAATAGCCACCACTGCTGCCATTCTGATAGTTGCGGTTTCCATCCCGTACGCCGGGAGTACTGCGGTTATCGTCGAAGTTGTCCCAGCGAGGCATTGCAGAACAAGTGACGCTGAAACAAAGTGCGTACTTCGCTGATCGGTTGGTGGTCTGTCCTGTGTATCCAGGATAAGAATATTTTAAAATGGCCACGAGAAGATTTGGTGACAGTGCTTCTTTTTCGCTTGAAATATCTTGAAGATGGGCTCCTGTTGTTCGGACAAGAACAGGCAAACGGAATAGGTAGGTGCACAGATCTGATTTGCTCCTACACGTACCTGCCTTGTTTGGTCTTTTCCTTCCCTGCCTCTTTTTTTTGTTTTTTTTTTTGCTTTTGGTCTTGAGTTTTTTGTGGTATTGAGGAAGGAGGGGTCGGCTGTCAAGTAGTTGCGTTTCTTGCAGTGCTCTTGAAACGATGGGCGAGAGGCTTGGAGGGAGACAGCCTGGATATTGGCACCTGATAGAGAAGCTAACAATAAAATGCCTGATAAACTAGACACTTCTTGCAAATAAAAAATAAAAAAAATAAGTTTATGTGGATAAATATATTATCATGTTGTTGTGTAAGTTTTTATTTTGCGAAAAGTCAGCTTAGGCCCGGCCGGCAGGGTCTGTTCGTTTATGACAGATAATAATTTATCATAGAGACCCTTGACTGGCTTTAGCCTTACTTTGCCTGGTTTCTATGTAGATACGGGGATGCTGTAAGAAAAAAATGCTCGATACTAAAATCCCTTTTCCTTCGATGGCGGCAAGGCTAGTCTGTTTTCTTGGGGCTGTTGGCTAGTATTTCTTGCACTAAGATCTAGACGATCATACACACACGGTGGTCTATTTTGCCCTGTTTCTGAGCCGATTGAGACTAATGGGTAAATTTAAAAATTTAGTACCCAAGGCAGCTGCTAATTCACGTGAATGACATACGGGATAAAATATTTGTTTTAGTGGCGCTTGGACCAATTTGCCGCTTCTAAGGATGGCGGCTGTGGCGTTGTAGCAGGAAACGTGGCGCAAGCTTCAGGCATCTTTATCATCGTCGCATGGAGAAACCAACCCCCAGTCACTCGACTCGTAGCATCCTTATTTACTCGGTTCGGCTCTGCCTGCAACTAAACGCTACACAATGTCTTCAAGGTACTCGGCGGCTAAAGCTACAGCTAAGGGCGATATTTATGCGCGCGCCCACCACGGCGAAGGCGCCGGTTCTGATGAGAGCAAAAAGGGCGTCCGCTTTGACGTGAGGAACCCGTCGGCGTTGGCGCCAAATGCCATCGAAGAAGAGGAAGAAGAAGACGCCTTCCTGAACGCTGATGTGATCCGTGGTGCAGCTTCGACTAAGCGCGGCGCCGTCAATATTGATGGCTACGACAGCGACTCTGACAACGAGACTTTCAATGCGAAGGCGCAGCGGCGCAAAACAGGCCATGTCGACATCAACGAGCGCTTCGATAACTACTCTGCCCAACCAGGCGCGGGAAACAGCGCCAAGAAGCGTAAACCCAACGACGATGACGACGGCGACGACTTTGATATGTTTGGCGGGGGCGACGACGACGACGACGACGAGGAGGCGGACGATGACGAGGCGCAAGGCAAAGAAAACACCGACTTCCATGCTAATGGCAAAAAGAAGAAGGATGTGCGTTTTGTTGATGCGTCGGAGATAGTAGAGGGTGAAGATGGCAAGAGTCGAGGTGGTGGCCACATCCATCTTAATGACGAAAGTAGCGATGATGACGAAGACGAAAAGGCGCTTGCAGCCGCCGAAGAAGACCTCGATCCCGAGATTGGCGCTGGCGGCTCAAAGCGCAATGCGCCCAAACTCGAAGCCTTTAATCTCAAGCAAGAGCAGGAAGAGGGCCGCTTCGACGAGGCGGGGAACTACGTGCGCCAAGCTGCCGAGGCTGGTGCCGAGCACGACAAATGGCTGGACGGGCTCAGCAAGAAGGACATGAAAAAAGCCGCCGAGGCTCATGAGCGCCGCGAAGCCGAGGCCGCACGACTACGTCGCAAAGAGGATGAGCTACTCACCGAGGAACTACTGGCGACGCTTATCCGACATTTAGAAAGGACCGAAACTCCATTGGAAGCACTGGCGCGACTGGGCAAATACACAAGCAAGACGAAAGCGAAGGCGAAAAAGATACCGGCGTGGAGGCTTAAGAAGATGCGTGAAAAAGACAGCGCAGCCGAGGCGCCAGGGTCTGCAACAACAGCGGACAAGGCTGTTGATAGCGGAGAGGTACAAGCCAAGGCAGCCATCGACGCCATTACCAACGCAGCCGACAAGCTTCTCTCTCGCGACCACGAGGAAATCTACGACGAGGAGCGTGAGCTGCTGGTGCGCCAGTGGCAGCGCGAGACAGGCCATGAATGGGTAGAGCCGGTTCCTTCGGCAGAGGCCCAGGAAAGCGAGACTGATGCGGACACAGCTGACAAACCAGCACGCATGTGGCAGTATCGCTGGACGGATGGCCGTGACGGAGGGGCAGTGCAAGGTCCATTTGACGGGCAAACGATGAAGGCGTGGCATGACGCGGGGTACTTTGGCGAGGGTGTTGAGTTCAAACTAACGGAGGGCGATGGGGAGTGGACTCGCCTGGGTGACTTTATATGAGAGCAAGATACAACTATAATTGGGCAGGGGGAACATGGAATATTACGGCGTTAAAATAAAGGAGCCAAAAAAGGCAGACCATGGTTCAGTGGTGAATATATCTCCTGGTAGAAATAGATCATGTGTATATATGAGAGTGTATTGCATTATTTAGTACTTTTCCCGCCTGGGACCGTCCGAAACGCCATCCAACAATTGAAAAGAACCGCATGTGAAAGAAACAATAATGAGAAAAAGAAAACCATCAGAGCGCTGAGAATAGGAACATGTAGCTAAATAGCACCGGGCCCAGAACTTGGGCTGCATCGTATCTAGCTGAGATCCATAGTCTCGCCGTGCCCGTTTGTCACGGTAAAGTCAACAGCGCCGTCATCACCGATCAGCCGTTTTTCTGACTCGGCTACGAACTTGGCGCTGCGCACGGGATCGTAGAATAGCTGAAAGCTACGCTTGACGTCGTCAACATCGACTGCTTTAGCACGGCGCTTGGTGGCGACCAGTTGAGACGTGGTGATCAAGTTGCTGGCATACCGCAGACCAGCCTCCTGGCCAATTTTTGTTAGTAGGGCTAAGGCATCCGGCGAGATATCGACCTCTTCTTC
The DNA here is from genome assembly GCA_003449175.1 of Ceratocystis smalleyi. Taxonomy (NCBI): domain Eukaryota; kingdom Fungi; phylum Ascomycota; class Sordariomycetes; order Microascales; family Ceratocystidaceae; genus Ceratocystis; species Ceratocystis smalleyi. The sequence goes on along the minus strand of NETT01000009.1, from coordinate 79,040 downwards.
AGTAGCGCGGATAGATAGAATCTCCTTGATCTCGTCGCCGCTGTAGACATGCGTATGAATAATGGCAACGCGGTCAAGGAAGTCGAGAGGAAGGCCGTGCGGGCTGCGGTAATCGGTACCACGAATGCGCGAGTTGCCGCGGTTACTGGCCATGATGACGACGGGAGCAAGGTCACCCTCAAGAGCACGGTTGATGTAGGAGAAGCACTCAATGTCTAGCATGTGGACTTCATCAATGAAGAGAACACCGGGTACAATCTCGGCCTTGCCTTCCTCCTTCCATTCGCCGACCTTGGTGTTGATCTGGTCGCGGATTTCGCTGCGAATCTCACCCGTGTCACCTGAGAAGAGCGACAGGAAGCCCTGTGTGCGCGAATTGATGCAATCAATGTCGTGAAGACTAACAGTGTGAATGACCTCCTTGCGTCTTTGCAGCTCGCCGTCGGGAGTTTGAAGGAACTTGGTGTCAGCGCCCATGGCATCATAATCGCGTGAACGGGCAAATGAGCGACCGAGCTTAGTAATTTTGCCCGAGGACTTGTCGATGGAAATGATGTCGCCAGCAACCACACGCTCCTTGGTCATGGCATCAATCATCTTGGAGCCCATGTCATAGACAGCTTCCATGTCAGTTGTCTTGATAGTCAGCTTGCCCTGTTTGGCTGTGCCTGTCACGGAGCGGTCGATTTGGATCTCGACAACTTCGCCTTCCATGATCTCGTTTTCCTCCTTGATGCGCACGCCAATGGACTTGCGGAAGGCTTGAGTAAGGGCCTCAGTCTTGGACATTTCTAACGAGAAGATCTCTGAGGCTGCGAGGGAGGTGAAGGGAACGTCAACACCGAGCGATTGGGCTAAGCCCATGGCGATGGCAGTTTTTCCGGTGCTGTGGAAAGAGACAGATGTCAGGACCGTGCAGGAATATAGAGAGCCAAAGAGGGTATGGCGAGGAGTAAAGCGGAAGATATATACCTGGGAGGCCCAGCAATCAGACAGGCGCGGCCGGCGATTTTGCCTTCCTGGATCATCTTTAGAACCACTGCCGCAGCCTTGCGCGCCTTTTCCTGGCCAACTAGACCCTGAGATTGCTTCTTGGGCTCGAGAGTGGTAGGGTCAACACCAAGTCCGCGAATATGAGAATGCGCAGCAATGAGATTTAGACCACGAAGGTCCTTGGTTTCGCCGACGGTGACAACGGGCTAAAATCGAGTGTTAGCAGCAGCAAGACAATAACGAGACAGTGGACGCAACCTTACAGCCGACATGGTGACGATGTGACTAAAAGTCAAGTTTGTAGACGCGCAAAAAACCGGGCAATCGTTGGAAAGCGTAAAAGCAAAATGTGTGGTTGAAAATTTCCAGAATTGGGGGTGGCCAAGAAGCTGTTGGTTGGTGTTGTTCTTTCGCAGCCAAAATTGCGCGAGGCTGAAGACCCAAGGCTGGGGGGCCATCTGCTTGCTCAGCAACATGTCGACGCGTTAAGTGTGGCGTTTAGACTTTTGATGTGGCACTCGACATGTGGCTTGAGCTTTTCCGAGCCCCACTTAAGCGTTGAAGGCAGAATGGCAAACGTCATAAGGCGAAGGAGAGAAAGCTCCAAAAGCTTCAACGCCTTCATATCATTTGATAGTTTTGCTGGTACAAACACATAGCGAAAGGCTTCACTGCGACCGAACTCCCCGAAGAACGCAAGCTTTCTTGCTGGCACAAATAATTCATATTGTTGTTGTTTCAAGATGGTTAGTGTGTCTAAACAGTTGATAGCTTCCCCACACTCCTCTGCCCTGTCTTTGTGCTAACCTGACTCCTCCGTTATAGTACGGCGCTCCCTATGCTTCCAGGCCTGCTGCCCGCCGGTTCGATGAATACTACCGGTGCTATCCCATGGCGATGGCCCCCGGCCCCGAACGTCCCTCCCTCAACTACGGCTCGAAGATCTTCCTCCCGCCTTCGGCCCTCGACAAGGTATCCCGACTGCATGTACAATGGCCTCTTCAGATGGAGCTTGTAAATGGCCAACATGGAACCCACACACATGCTGGCGTGCTGGAGTTTGTTGCTGAAGAAGGCCGTGCTTATATACCTCAGTGGATGATGACAACACTTTGCTTGGACGTTGGAGACATGGTGCAGATCAAGACAACGTCGCTCTCGCTCGCTCGGTTGGTCAAGCTGGAACCGCAAAGTGTTAATTTCCTGGATATCAGCGACCCGCGTGCGGTACTGGAAAAAGCCTTTCGCAACTTTGCCACTTTGACAGAGGGTGACGTCTTCAACTTTGAGTACAACGATGAAGAGTACTACATGAAAGTGCTTGAAGTCAAGCCCCAGACAGAAAAAATGGGTGTCAGCATGATTGAGACTGATGTCGAGGTTGATTTTGCCCCACCTGTTGGCTACGTTGAGCCTGAGTACAAGTCTACTGCTGCTTCCAATGGCGTCTCGTCTGCCGGCGGCGCTGCTAGAGGCGGTATTGTTCACGAACATGGGACCATGGCCAAGGACATTGGCTACGCTGCAATTGCGCCCTCAGCACTGGCTCAGATCGGCTCGACTTTCCAGGGCGAAGGTCACCGTCTTGTGGTCAAGAAGAATGCGGCTAGTGGTAATGGTTCCGGCACGGCGGTACCCACGCCCACAGCTGTTCCAGGCACAACGGGGCCGATGAACGGGGCTAAGCCGTTGCGTCTGGCACCGAACAAGCTTTTCTTTGGATACGAGATCAAGCCTGTGCGTACCAAGGAGGACAAGGAACGGGATATAAACAAGCCCAAGTTTGAGGGACAAGGACAGGCGTTGCGGCCAAAGAACAAGTAGCGGAAGTAGAGGCAGTAGTGGGGAGAAGGTCTAAAGCACAACATGGTTTTGTTATCCTGCCAGGAGCTTGTTATGTTTGCTTGCTTCCTTTGAAGTCATACGGGCTGAAGCTTTGGTCTAACAGTGCTCGCTTCCTTGCCTTGGGCACTTCTTTTGTCTTTGTTTTTTTTTTGTTTTTTTTCTTTTTGGGGAGGGGCCATCTGTGGTCTCTGGCGTTTGGGTTGACTGTGTGTGCACGCAGATAAGCGCGAGTTCTCTTTTGTCAGTAGCTAACTAACCGGTAATGAATATGCTCATTGGATCTTATTTCGCCTATAGTTTATTCAGGTTGTGATGTTGGCGATGCTATCCTATACCACTTACACCAGCCGACTCAAATTTGCGCCGCATCAAGCCGGGTTGGGGGTTGGGTGATTGCATCAACACGAGCGCTAGAGCAAGGCGACAACGCTATTATTAACGCCGGGTCGAAAAGTCTCCTGACTGCAAAAGCCGGTCCCTCAAAAGTCATGGGAGGTCTTTGAAGCCGGCGCACACCTGCAACTGCTGACTGCCCGGGAGTGGTAGTGCAAGACGACATCAACCACACTGCTTTCGTCCACAACACGCCGTCGTATTGCCGTGGAAAACCAGTAGGTAGACGTAAAATAACACATACATACAACGCTGTCATTGGAACAGCCTAGAATGTTTGGGGCCTGATAGAATGAAGTCTGAAGTCTCTTCAAATGGGAAATAAATCGGTATTGAGAATATTGTTCATGGTAGAATCGAAACATGAAAAACAAGGCCGTTTGGATATTGACAAAATACATGTACAAATAAGTGGTTTAAATCGTTGGAATGTGCCTTTTCAAGCCCGTCCGGTACAGCATGTGCAGCAGCAGAAAGTCCTAGCTGAACTTTGAATTTCATAGCTCAAATCTAGGCATCGTGAGAGACAGTTAGTAGGCGAGATAAGCAGTAAGCGTTTTCTAGTGTGGAACAAGCTTGAAACTTACGTAGACTCATACGGCTCCACGCCTGTTTCCGGGCCAGACGCTTCCTGCAAAGCTAGGACTGCTGCAGCAGCCGCGTCGTCGTCTGATAGCCCGCCATGCTGCGTTGGATCCTGGCCGTCAATGCCAACACCTACACCCATGTCTACGCCAACATCGACATCAACGCCAGAGACTACACCAACCACGTTGTCCTGCAAATGGCTAGACATAATGTCCTCTGCTGACTCTACACTATCTAGCCCATGGCTGTCGCCACTGGCACTAATTCCAACATTTGCGTCCAGGTCAACACGCTGTCTTTTAGCCGGGGGTCCATTATCAGGGCCTTCGTCGCCTAGGGCATGTTGTAAGACTGCGGCATCTGTATCAAGGTGCGCATGGGAATGTGTCTGACTCTGTATATCGGAACTGGGTTCTGCTGTGGCGTGACTGATAGAGGATGGGTCGTCGTTGGAGTGCTGGTGTGTAGTGGGGAGGCTTTGGAGTGATGGAGACTCATCAACAGATACACAGACAGCCACCACCAGGGCCGGGTCAGTGGGTGGACTGGGTGCCAAGCTCACAGAGACATCCAGGGCGTCCATGTCGTGGTCTATAGCCGCAGTGTCAATTCCTGCATCTGGAGCTGCAGGGTCTACATCCACTGGTAGAGACTCTGATATGTTGACAAGACTGGGGTCATGGATTTGATAATGCTGGAAGAGGGTTTGCTGGTGTTCTTGTTGCTGCTGCTGCTGGTGGTGTTGTTGCTGCTGCTGCTGCTGCTGCTGAACGTGAGCAAGTATAGCGGCATGTTGGTGGTGCTGGGTGTGGTGGAGCTGTGACATAGACTCGCCCATGGACTGGGACAGGGACTGGGAGGCTATCATTGATTGGTCGACCATCGTGGGTTGTTGTTGTTGTTGTTGTTGATGGTGGTTTGTCTGATGGTCCTGAACCTGCTGTTGAGCCTGCGGTACTTGGCCTGTGGCAGTATGTTCCAAGTTCTCCGGGGCCTGGGAATCGGCCGAAGCTGATTTTCGGACTTTGCGCCGGCCGGGACCTGGGCGTCTCATTATGGGGTCATGCGTAGGATCCCGAGACCCAACGTCGATGGGTTTTGCAATGGCGTCTTTCTTGGCCGATTTTCTGCGCATGCCTTGGAAATGCTGGCTGTATGGCGATAGTTAGGACCAAGTCTTGGATTCTATGCTACTCTATACTCCGAGGCGCAAAGCCTCACTTACCGGCAGCCTTCATTGGTGAAGCCATGGCCCTGACCACGCATCAAAGCTCCTATCTGAGACCACTCTGCACCACTCACCACACCCACACTCTTAACCATGAGAATGGAGAGGAATAGATCACGGTCGGCACGGTCGGTCCAGGTTTTATTCATTGTGGCGGCTACAGGAGAATCAAGAGAGCGACACAAGACTAGGAGGAGATTTAAGTTGGTTGGATTGAGCCAGCAAGCGCTAGTTTGTGGCAGAACGAATCTTGACAGCGACGCTTCAGTGGTGTCTGCTGTGTTGTGTGTTGGTCTAATTGTTGGTGTAGAGCACAGAACGGCCTGTTCAGCCTGGCTACTATCGACAATCAGAAACGCTAAATCGGTATAAGTGAGCAACGATGGAATGCGCTGAGCAAAGGGCCCTGGATGGGACTCGCTGTGGGATGGAATAAGGTGGGCTTTATTTGATATGTGCGATATCACGATGGAACTTTGTTTTGGTGTGAAATGTAGGTAGAAACGAGAAGATTTTGGTAACGCGTGATAAGGTGTTTAACAAGTGGGGCGGCCGAGCCAGGATGGTATCGCCGATGGTGTTTAGCCGGCGTTTAGCCGTGGCCGGTGCTGTGGCTCCAGACAGCTGCAGCCAGCATCGTGAGTGGGAGGGTGTGTGCATGGCAGAAGCATGTGGAAGCACTTTACATGCCGCAGATTATTGCTGTGTCTAGCAGATGCTGAGCTACACATGGAAGCAACAATGCGAACGACACCTGGCAGCTCGATGGCTGAAACTTTTAGCTTCCCCTTTTCTCCCAATGTATTCTACAATTGACTACCTTCGCCAGCCAAGTTCTGTTTCTCGACTACGTCGCTACTCCCACCGACTCAACACTATCATGCCTGTTTCTAGCCAGCACTGTGAATGTGTCAAAGACCTCTTCTGTAACCTTGAAGAATCACCGTCTGTCAACTGGGAAAGCATGGCTGGTGACTTGGGCTGTTCTTCAGCAAAGGCTGTGCGTTGGCGTTTCCAAGCCATCTGCAAAACCCACGGCTGGCGTAGAGAGAACAGCCCTCAAGCAAACTAGCGGCACCGGCGGGCGCAGATGTCGTGGAGTCCCATTTGCAAGATTTCGCGGATTGGGAATGGGAAATGACAAGGGCAACGGCCAGGCATGGATGCTGGCGCAGGTCACTTCGCGGCCGTAAGTAATGGCGTGAATAGTGGCTGTCTCGACGGTGGTTCTGACGCCAACACCGAAGAGACCAGCTCGGTGGACGCGCGTTCTGCAGAATCAGCTTGGTGGTGGTGTGATTCCATCGACAACTATCAAGAACGAGAAGAAGAAGGAAGATCAAAATGCGCCATCCCTGTGTATGGAATGGAATCAATCTCTGGACATCCAGGATGATTGAAAGGAAGGCAATAGTCCATGGTGTCTTGCTATATGCTGCCCGGTTCTACTGCACCACGAGCTCGGGCAAACTTCATCTTTTCGCTAGACACTGGTGCTCAGTTTTGGCCTTCACAGTCAGAGCTATACACTATGTCCAGCTGTACGTGTCTCTTGCCGTTTCCTCATGCTTCTGGGACTTACTTGTCGACTTGGGCCTATTTAGGGGACTAGGGCATAGCCAAGCACGGGGGACTGATTTGAGATCGTTATTAGCCATCACTGGCGGCCTTGGATCTACTTGTCTGCTTCTACTTGGATACGTGCACCATCTACCTACGAAAGCTGCCCACATTCTTGCTGAATGCAATTTCCTGGCCACCGTCTCCAAGCCAGCTCTCCGATGGGACAATCAATTTCATCCGAACAGCACTCACCGCTCGCCGCTCACGGCTCATCAAACCCAGTGTCAGCTGACGCAGTATCGTATCTACTCTCAGCCCCAAAAACAATGCTTTAACTTGTGCCATTTTCTGGGCCATCCTCCAACTGCTGCGAGCAGCGGTGCCATTGCGATCGCCAGAGCCTCTGTGCTTGCTGGTGGCCTAAACATGTATCACCGCACTCAATACAAGAAGTACAAGGCGGAAATCTGCAGCATTGCAACCGAATCATCTGGGAAACTAGAGAGTGAGCGAGCCTAAAGCACAAGGGAACCGAGAAAGAGGCCGCAGCTCTAGCGATAGACAAGTGCAAGGATGGTCTAACACGTAGAGGCGCTCGCTTCTAACGCAAGTCCTGCTCCTGACACTAGGCTGGATAGCGAGGCGGGGAGGAGCCCAAAGCTGGGCCCGAGTTAAGCTAGTTTGGCAACCCTGTATTAGATCAAGATCTACCGCGTACTAAGCAGCAGCAACACACTGGGCCATCCCTATGCCCTAGAGCCATATGGCCATCGCGTAGCCGGGCCCGCGAGGGTGCAGGGCGATATTTAGCGGCCACAAACACCAGTCACACAGGGGGTACTGGATAGCAATCAGCTTGGCTTCTTCCTTTTCCCTCTTCTACAACCCCTTTGGCCTACCTGTCTAGAGCAAACGGTGATTTAGCTCAAGATAACGCGGCTTTGGAGGCCATGAGGCAAACCACCTACATATATGATTACCACGCAAGGATATCTATGCTGGGTGTGTGTGCTTGCTTCCGCTCCCTCTTCCTTCCCCTTCTTCTCCTCGTTTTCATAGCACTCTAGAGGCCACTGCAGTAGCAGACTCCCCACGGCACTCTGCATACAAGGACCTTGACGCAACTGCCTGTGCTCTAATGTTCTCCGCGATTGCTCAGCAACATCTATCACTCCCCCCCGATTCTACTAGGAAAGCAGAGGAGCTACCCGTCGTAGACCTGGTGAGGCCTACTACGACATCACATAACGTCATCGGTGTGATTGCTTGAAGAGCCTTTCTGGAGCAGCACTACGCTATCCCGTTTCTTCTGATTTCTCCACTCCTAGCCGCTGGCCCGATTGCTACTCAAGTGTCTAACTGGTAGCAAATTTTGTTGGGGACTTTTCCTAGGTTGTCCTTGGTTGTTGTTGATGGGTGGTTGGCTCGTGAGCTAATCTATGCTGTGCTCTTTCTGCTCTATGAGATTGGATGAAGCCAAGCGTCTTGCGAATTAACATACAAAAAGGCGCAGGAGGGTGCCTCAAAGCGCAAGGTTCATGTTATTCTTGTCTTGCTTTCCTCCCTTTTTCCCTTGGAGTCGTACATAGCATCACCATGAGGCAGGAGAACTCTCCCATACTGACCCATTTTCATATACCTTGCGGCCAAGTTTCCCTTCCAAATGTTCTGCTCCTCTCCTCACCGCGTCTGCGGCTTGGCAAGCAGGCAGACTTCAGGGCTCACCCCTCCGGTTGGCGAGCTTCCCGATCTTAGCCAAGCTGAACTTGCTTCAATGGCGTCCGTGACTGCAACAGACGATGTCCGAAGGGCACTTAACCAAATACGCCACCATGAGCAGGAAGAATCCATAGAGGCAAGTTTCCCGTTGTGCCCCTGCTGCCGCCACTGCTTTAATTTCAGCTTCCCGTTGCTTTGCGTTATCCCGAGTTGTCTCATTCTTTCTCGAATGTTGGCTTTATATTAAGCAATCACGCACCGGCGCCGTCGCTTTTTGCAAACAAACGCCGCTCCTATCCATATATTTTATGTAAACTCTGTATAGTGGTCCTTGCTGACATGTATTTTGCTGGCAGCTCCCAACCCAGCATGGCCAGAGAGGCGGTCATATCACGTGCTGGGAAGAAAGGGGCACTCGCGAAGAAGAGTTCTTGCTTTCAGTCATTGGCGGCACAGAGGGCAGTGTAAGTCTCTATTACTTAGTACATGAAGATTGGGCTTGCTGATATTTGGCCAGATCAATTGGAACGTTGCCGCGTTCTTCTTTGGCAACACCAAGGGTGCGACGTAAGTGCTCTTCACCAAAATCCCTTTGCCATACAAACGCCACTAACACAAGCTCACGCTCGTGCATCAACTACTACAGCCAAAAACGCTTTGAGCGATTTCTTCAAGCCCGGGGACTCCTCGTATCCGACTTCTGGGTTATGCGGGATCGTGCTAGCCGTGCTGTTGATCTACTCAAAAACGTCTGCGGAGTGCCCGAGCCTGGCACAATTGCCAGTCGGCAATTGCTTGAACAAGCCTCTCGCGCTCCGCCTCCGCGTCCTGGACCCCGTGATGTCGGCAGAATTGTAGTTGGCCGTGGTCCATGCAATGTGCGAAGATCCGCTGCAGCACAGGAAGGCGGCGTTGCTCAGCCATCACCCTCTCCCTCTACCTCATCTTCTGTAGGCGCCGCTCTTGGCGCTGCTGGCGGTTCCCAGAGACTACAGAGGCCACAGAAGCCGCAGAGTGACAGGGCTTCCACACGGCTGCACGGCGTTTCTATGAGCCAGCATATGGCGCAGCAGCGGCGTCAGTATCAGCTGATGCAGCAGATACGCCTTGAGCGGGCGGCGGTGCTTGCACATCAGGCTATCAACCCTGCCCCGCCAGTTCCCCAGGCTGGAGTTACCCCTGAAGCTACTGCGGCTGAAGAGAGTCTTTCTGTCATGATAGAAGAGCCTCTTTCCACCCACACCGCTGCTGTTTTGGATGCGATGCATTCAACTCTATATCCTTGGCCGGTGAATGCACCGTTTCAGGAAATACAGCATCCACGTGCCCAGACCTATTTCAACCCGGATACTCCAATCAAGCCAGATCCTCAGACAGGAGATTCCATCGTCCAACTGGGCAAGCGTGCGTTCGAAAGCTCCAGTAATGAGCCCGATAGCGCGGAAACGGAGCCAGTAGCGAAAAGGCCCTGCAACACTACATATGAAGGCTCTCGGAGCCTCTCGCCACTTCTTGCTGCTACACGCTTTTCGCTTGACAAGAACAGCAATTTCTTTCCCTCAAGTACGCCTTTGACCCAGCCGTGGAGCACGACATTATTTGCAGAAACGCCACAGATCTCTGCTGCAGAAAGGCCTATCAAGCACGGGGATGGCCAGGCCGAGGGCAAAAGCGGCGAGCCAGGCAAAGTCAATGGTCCCTTTGAAGGTGGCAGCAAAGAGACAGATGCAGGCACACAAGCCCATGGCTTCAAAAGCGAGCCAGCGGCCAACGAGCTGGAGAAAGAGAATGATTGGATGATCTATCTGAATGATATGGAGGACGATGAAGGTGGTCCTTGCTCCACCGATGCTTGCCCTTCTCAAGAAGAGTAGTTGGTGGTTATGGGCCTGTAGCATGTTTAGAAACACTCGAAATGATGAAAACTTGAAGAGGCCTTGTTCTTGTTACCCATGGCACAGTTCCCTTGCGTAGCACAGTGTAGCACAACGCCTGTGAAGGAGTTTGTTGCGGTTAGCATCGTGATACTAGGGATAACGAGATGGCGTTGTCTTGAACCCCCCTATCTCAGCTTATCGTAATGATAACAAGACGCCGCCTCTAGATCCTTTCCTAGCACACCTAGCAAGATACCAACAGAAACCCTTACAGTAGAAGCTCAAGGGTAAGACTATCACCATGTCCCAAAACAGCGGCGGTTGCCGTGCAGAGGCATCGTTTGCGCTTGCTAAAGGTTGGACACAAAGCCATGAACTTGTGCCCAAGACTTTTGCCAAAGACCTACCTAGAAGCCTTTTCTCGCTATACTGCCCCGATTTCTATTCTTCATATCGGCGGCTCCTTTCTTCCCTGACTTGCCAGGCTTCACCCTAAACATTACTCCATCGCCCTTGGTCTCTTGTCCAAGTTATCATTGTCCTTTGCTTTTATTCTGCAACATTTTCATCTCCATGGATCCCGCTTCCCTAAAGCACCCGGCAAGTGCACAGCAGTCATGGCTTCGCCAAAAACAAATATCGGCCATGTCTATAGTTAAAAGAAGCATCCCCCGCAGCTCTCCTTCTAGAAACCGCCTAGGTGCACGTAGTATGTCCTCCTGTTTTATCATCCGTCTTCACGATGCCGGCTTCGGGTGTCGTGACAAGTGTCATATACCAAGTCTGGTTACTACCGCAGTTCCCTTGCAGGCCTTGGTCTTTTGCGTGACGCTATTCGTCTTCCTCTCTGTGGTTCCCCTTCTCCGTGCAAAGCTTTGCCCCTTGACTAACCGCCACCGACACAGTGTCTCCTCTACTTCTCCCTGCTGTAGCGTATAGACCGGAGCCGGCCTTTGGGTCGTTTCAGCTGTCTTCATCGCCCATACGCTCTACGCTATGTGCTCCTAGCAAGAAGGAAAACGTGAGCGCAGACTACGATACCCCTAAAACTACGAAGACCCCAAGGCACGATGAGAACGGAAATGCTCAAGTCGCTCAGACATTGAACTCTACTGATGTTTGGTCCCCCGCCCCAAGCACCCGCCGCCTGAGAGCTTCTCTGCCTCCACCAAGCTTGAAAAACACCAATACAAGCCCCAACCGCACCTCACCCCGGCGCCGCCCGGAGCCCATTTTCATCCCAAGTCAGGATCGAACAGACCACACGGCCTCAAATGCTTCCACAATGATCTGCAGGACTGATAATTCCGGGGCAAAATCGCATACTTCACCATCTAAACGTTCTTCAAGCATGGATGCTGGCGCTGCTCAACAAACTGACACTAGCGGCCCTTTTGCTTCAATGCAGGATGAGGATGATAACGGCAAGGGAAAGGCCAATCTACCTACGCAGCTCATCAATGCGTCTAAACCTGCCGATATCAGCCATATGGCCCCATCTCCGCCGTCACAAATAGCCAACTTGACATCTGGGGCCTGCGCTTCAGATCATCCGCCCAGTCCCCCGGCTCTTGAGCCCACATCTCTTATGCATCAGCCAGAATCTCCATCTCAATCTGATTCATGCGCGACCTCTGATATTCCCGTCTTGCCAGTGGACCATGCCCGTGTTTGCTGTAGATGCGCAGTGGCGCACGCCCCGCCGCAATCTCTTGCTCTTCGCTCGCGTCCCCAAATGTTACTTCTCGGCGGGATGGCCTATGACTGCTCTGAAATCCGCCTTATGGCTTCGGAGATACTTGCGTGTCGCAGCAGCGGTGAGCTCCCCTTCAGTACTGCTCCATTGACAGACCCCAAGATAATCGTCGAGGATTGGGGCATTCTACAAATCCTCCGCCTGTCGCGTGGTAACCCCAACAAGAAGCCATCGCCAGACTATGAGCGGTTGCGGACCGAGATCAAGAAGCTCTTCGCTGAGCGTGACTCTGATCGCTCTGATGAGGCAGCACAAAATGCGGCCAAGGAGAGAATCAGGTTCTTTCTAAGTGCAGCGGCCAAAGAGGGCTCAGAGCTGCATGAGATCCTCAGCAGGTGCGAAAACACCCCAGAAACACACAGCAACAGTACTGCCAACCAGCGGTCGGCTAGTTTGAGCATCCCAAAGGAAAGCTGGATGGTCAGCCACCATGGTGAGTTCTCAGTACCACCGCCATCACAGTCTTTTCGTCGGAAGAGCCAGCCTCCCATGGGTACACCCGCACCTTTGACAGCCCATTTACCCGCATCTGCATGGACACCACGCCATGCAGGGCCGCCAGACAACAGCCTCCATAGTGGGGTGCCTCTTACCGCTGAAATTCAGAGCGTCATTAAGGAAACAGTCAGGGACACTATAAACGAAGCGATGCAGCCAATCCAAGATTTCAGAGAATATGTAGCCAGCGTGCGCGACGAAATGACGCAGCTCATGCAAATACAGCTGCTCACTACAGACCGGCTCGAGTCTATGCACGGAAGTGTAGAGGTTCTAGCCGAAGCTGCGCATGCAATTCCTACGCAGGTAGAGAAGGCACTTGGGGATATTTACGCAGCTCGGTGTGAGGGGATCGAGGGCCTACGGCTTGAGCAGCTACACCTTCAAGAAGAAATGATAGGGAGCATTGACGAAGCTGCAGATGCAATTGCCGTTGATGTGGAGCAACGGGCCAGGCAGGGCTTGGAGGCACAGATGTCTAGGTGGTTCGGCCAGCTTGAAGAGATTCACTACTAGGGACATAGGGACATGGTGGAGGCAGGCTATAGGCCATGACTTATACCTATACCCTACGTGCAGCAGAGAAAAGGATACTTGTTCACTTGAGTTGTGCGATAGTTGCGGTCTGAGTGAGTGAGTTTGCCTGTACATACGAGCACCTAACGTCTAAATGCTATAATCAATGCTGTAGTAGCAGTAGAGTGGGAAGGGGGAGGGAGGGAGTGCACCATGGTGAATGTACAGCCAGTCCGGCGTGTCACGTGACTATGTGAGATGCTAAGCAACGATATATTGTACTACGTTCCTTGTGAGAAGAACCTACTAGAAGAAAGTTCAATCCTGAAGATGCAGGGCGGGAACGAAAGCACTGTTGAACGGGGAAGCCAACGCGTCAAAGATTTTCCTCTCCACTACAATTACCCTTGTGGGCCATAGAAGCTTCTCCAACTTTCGTCGGCCATCCATCAGATTCCGTTCCTTCGCCTACGCTTTTTTTTTTCCCTCCTTCCCCAGCCCATCTCAGCGTCCCGTCACGGCGGGTACAGGGTACTTAGAAGCTTCAGTTCCCAGGCAAAAATTCTTTTCTTGATCCTCTTGCTCTTTTTTTTTTCTTCTTTTTCTTTCTTCTCTCCTCCAAGGCGAACCATCTATCTAGGCTTGCTCTGTGTACTACTACATTTGACGACGATTTCGTTTTGCTTTTGATTCATTTCCCTTTTTTGTACTAATACCCTTCGTCCTTTATTTCTTTTCGTACTTTCACAATGCAGCGTGCTTTCTCTGCTCGTTCTCGCCAGACCGCTCTGGCCTCGGCCTCTAGACTCCGGACTGTCCAGCAGACCCGTTTCATCCACAAGGTTCGTTTCTTCATCGCTCTTTTCTTGTGATTGTGCCTGCATCCTGTCGTGGTTTGCCGCTCTGGCTGTCCTGTCTCTTTTAGTAGTAATTGGACCGGACGGCCTGCGTCTCCTACCCGCCCGTTCATCCTGTCCCGGATGCTAACACTGACATTCCTTCGTGTAGGAGCTCAAGTTTGGCGTCGAGGGCCGTGCCGCCCTTCTAGCCGGTGTCGAGACTCTGGCCAAGGCCGTTGCTACAACTCTCGGTCCCAAGGGCCGCAATGTGCTTATTGAGTCGAGCTTCGGCTCTCCCAAGATCACCAAGGGTATGTGTGCCTGTCTTTTCATCCCCTCGCCTGCTCTAGTTTTCCTTGCCTAATCTACCCAGCTATCTGGCTACTAACTATCCCTTTTCTATCTACCCACAGACGGTGTGACCGTTGCCAAGTCCATCACCCTGAAGGACAAGTTCGAGAACCTCGGTGCCAAGCTCCTCCAGGATGTTGCTGGCAAGACCAACGAAACTGCCGGTGACGGTACTACTACTGCTACCGTTCTGGCCCGCGCCATCTTTTCCGAAACTGTCAAGAACGTTGCTGCTGGCTGCAACCCCATGGACCTACGCCGCGGTATCCAGGCTGCCGTTGACGCTGTCGTCGAGTTCCTGCAGAAGAACAAGCGTGATATTACCACCTCGGAGGAGGTCGCCCAAGTCGCCACCATCTCCGCCAACGGCGATACCCACGTCGGCAAGATGATTGCCAATGCCATGGAAAAGGTCGGTAAGGAGGGTGTCATCACTGTCAAGGAAGGCAAGACCCTGAATGATGAGCTCGAGGTTACCGAGGGCATGCGCTTCGATCGCGGCTTCGTCTCTCCCTACTTCATCACCGATGCCAAGTCGCAGAAGGTCGAATTCGAGAAGCCCCTGATCCTGCTGTCCGAGAAGAAGATTTCTGCTGTCCAGGACATCATTCCTGCTCTGGAGGCTTCCACCCAGCAGCGCCGCCCCCTGGTTATTATCGCCGAGGACATCGACGGTGAGGCTCTGGCTGTCTGCATTCTGAACAAGCTGCGCGGCCAGCTTCAGGTTGCCGCTATCAAGGCCCCCGGCTTCGGCGACAACCGCAAGTCCATTCTCGGTGATCTTGGTGTCCTGACCAACTCTGTTGTTTTCTCCAACGAGCTGGACGTCAAGCTGGAGAAGTTGACCCCCGACATGCTGGGCTCCACCGGCTCCATCACCATCACCAAGGAGGACACCATCATCCTCAACGGCGATGGCTCTCGTGAATCCATCACCCAGCGCTGTGAGCAGATCCGTGGTATCATGGCTGACCCCACCACCTCGGAGTATGAGAAGGAGAAGCTCCAGGAGCGTCTGGCCAAGCTGTCTGGCGGTGTTGCCGTGATCAAGGTCGGTGGTGCCTCGGAGGTGGAGGTTGGTGAGAAGAAGGACCGCTTCGTTGATGCTCTTAACGCCACCCGCGCTGCTGTCGAGGAGGGTATCCTGCCCGGCGGTGGTACTGCCTTGATCAAGGCGTCTGGCCAAGCCCTAAACGACATCAAGACTGCCAACTTTGACCAGCAGCTCGGTGTGTCAATCGTCAAGAGCGCAATCACCCGCCCTGCCAAGACCATCATTGAGAATGCTGGCCTAGAAGGCGCCGTTGTGGTTGGCAAGATCCAGGACGACTTCGGCAAGGAGTTTAACAAGGGCTTCGACTCATCCAAGGGCGAGTACGTTGACATGATTGCTTCTGGTATCCTGGACCCCTTCAAGGTTGTCCGCACTGGCCTGATTGACGCCTCAGGTGTCGCCTCGCTGCTGGGCACCACCGAGGTTGCCATTGTCGATGCTCCCGAAGACAAGGGCCCTGCTGCCCCCATGGGCGGCATGGGTGGCATGGGCGGTATGGGCGGTATGGGCGGCATGATGTAAGAGGCCCAACCCAAGAGTAATATCTTGCTTTTAATTTCCTCTTGCTTCTTGCATTGCGTGCTGTTCCTTCACATCGTCATTACCTTGTCGTCTTTTCCTTTTGATTTTTAGGCTTGTGATCTTGCGTCTTTGATTTTTGCTGTTGCTGTTGCTTCGCTTCTATTCTTGTTCTCTCTTACTTTTGAGAGCAGCCCGGGGACTTGACCATGTAGTCTTTTTCCCCATGTTGGCCTGTACACTATCATTTACACTTGCACCCTCTCCACCTCTTTTCTCCCCGGCATGTCCTCTCTTGTTAGGACGAAATACGCCTTATGTATCATAGACACAGTGTAACACACAAAAATAAACCTCCGGGCATTGTACCAAATCTAGCAGCCAAGGCAAGTGCGAGTGCAGGACGGAATTTACATGTTATGTGATCTGGTGAGAATAAACAAGCAAATGTAAGGCATTGTCATTGTGGCGTTATTTCTTTAGGCTGCAATTCATATCAATACAGCAGGCTCCAAAACCCTTTGTTCCCTTTGTTTTCGCCCAAGATCACGTGACGTTAGAGGGGTCAAAAAGGCATACGTGTAAGAGAGCGAAACCACCAGACTAAGGAGCGACGTTTTCTTTTCTGAGGCCGGCCAAGCAAGCCGTTGGAAAAGGAAGGACGGGGCTTTGCCCCCTTGCTGCTTGGTGGGCAGTGGGAGACAGCACGATG